>QMIH01002906.1:29992-49985 GCA_003987875.1 Clarias batrachus
TGATTCACCTGCATGGGTACAGGGTCAGACCTAGAAGTTGGTGAAGGAAGAGGATAGGTAGGCGGCAGAGGTGGAGCTGATGACCTGGGTCTGGGTGAGGATGGGGGTTGAGTGTGGCGTCTACGAGACAAACAAGCATCCATGAGTCCCTCTAGCTCCATGAGACCATTCAGATCTCTGGGCAGCTCCTAGATGAACATGTGATCCTTGATCTCCTCAGAAAGGTTGTGGAGGAAGGCATCATAGAGCGCCTGGGTGTCCCAATTCATGGATGCAGCCAGTGTGCGGAACTCAATTGCATAATCGTACGCAGAGCGAGCTTGGCGGAGCTCCAGTAATTGCCTGGCAGCATCCCTGCCAGAGTAGGAGCGGTCGAACACCCTTTTCATCTTCTCGGTGAACATCTGGAAGGTTGAACAACATAGGTCGTTGGCATCCCAAACAGCAGTTCCCTACTCATGTGCCCGGTTGGTTAGGAGTGTGATCATGAATGCCACTCTAGAGCGTTCTGTGGGAAAAGACGACGCTTGGAACTCCAGTAACAAAGAACACTGAGAGACAAAGGAGCGGCAGGTTCCGGATGTGCCATCGTATGGCTGTGAATGCGGGAGCCTGGGCTCTTGGCGAATGGTGGGCAAAGGAGTAGGAGAGGATGTAGCTAGGAGTTGTTCCAATTGTGAGGAGATGGAGGAGAGTGCTTGAGTGACTTGTTTGATACTTTGCTGGTGGGAGCCTGTGTTGTTGTGATAGCCTAGTGAGTGTTTGGAGTCTTCTAGGTACAGAAGGGCAATCCCTGATGGCGTGGAGGTGAAGTGTAGCGTGAATGAAATGACATGCAGGATCAGATGCCGGATAAATCCACAGAGGTTTCCAATCCAGAGATGTGAGGGGGAAATCCGAAATGCAGACAGGGTTGGTAACAAAGTCAAAGCAGCAAGAGCGATCAAATCCGGAAGTGCAGGCCAAGATCAAAGGTCGGTAAACATGCAAAGTCATGCACAAAGGCAAAATCCGAAAAACAGGCGATAATCCAAAGGGCTAGACAAAAACGTAAACCAAAGGCAGGCAGGGTCTAACACAGAACGTACAGATCAAAAATAATGTCAAGACTGGAGGCACGCACATAAGATACATCGGCTTGGAGTGAAGTCTCTGGCTTTCTTTTAAAGCTGCAGGAGAGTAGTGAAAGAGACAGGTGGAACTAGGTAATTGGCTGGGAAAGCAGGAAACAGCATGGATGGAAGTTAATACCTGGAAGTACTAGGGTGATCAGGCTGGCTCGTGACAATATTAAATTCTTGGATATAGAAATCTTGTATACATGTAAAATCACATTCACAATMATAATAATGATCAGTATGAAAACACTTTCGGATGCATGATATTGCTTAAGCAAATATGAAGGCTTACATTGATTATGTATCCTTGTCATATTGGCACTACTGTACATTGATATTATATTATATTTATATTATCTAAAGCTTATTAGTGTAACATTATTTTTTAAATTAAATTTTAATGGAAAAGCTCATCTCATTTTATCTTTTAAATATAAAATAAAAAAGGAAATTTAAATGTTTAAAATGTTATCTGATAGGATAAAAAAAAATATATATTCATTTGTCCAAACAAAATTTACATAATTAAAGTAAATGTAATTTCATTGAACACATTTAAATACTAGACCAACTATTTTAAATAGTGCAATATATTGATTAACAACTGTGAAATTTATTTTATAGTTAATATAAATGTTAAATGTAATACACAAGCCAACAAGGTCAAAATATACACAATGAGCTAAAGACTAAATAATATTACCACTTCTGGATGATGAGTTAAATGAATTTTCAGAATGTCAGACAAAATTGTCTACAGGAAAATATTATAAATTATTGGTTTACCGTAATTAATTAATTTCTATCTAATGAGCACATGATAATATAACTACTCTATAATACTTTAAAGAGACATACTCACTCAGTTCATTCATTAAAAAAAAAAAAGGTAGAACCAACCACAAATTAGATTTATGAATTTTTACACTATGGAAGTTATTCTATGGACTATTGGTTAAATCTCTTACCTGTGACTTGGACATGGATTRACTTAATCCCATGTGCTCTGACATCCTTCGTWGGATATTTTTTAAATGAGTATATACAACTGTAGTTACCAGAGTCCCATAATGAAATATTCCTCAAAGTGAAAGTGTGCTCATCTTTATTTTCAAGTAGTTGTAATCTCTCTCCAACACCGTTCTTACACAAATACATGTAGGTTTCTGTYTTCGTTCTCTTGATGGTGGAGATGCTGCAGTTTAATGTTAAATTCCCACCAACTTTTACTGTGGTGGGTCCAATTATTTGTCCTGGAAAAATCTCCAAAGAATCAYCTATTGAGTAAAAAGTGCAGCTGATGTACTTCACCAGTACTACTGTAATTTGCACATTTTTTTATATACCTGATATATACAATACATGCACTATATAATGACACTATTAATCTTATTCATATAAAATTCTCAAAACAAAAATTCTAATTAAARGTTTAAAGCAATTTAATTTTCTGTTTAATCAAGGGAGTTATTAAGATTGACTTCATCATAGTTGTTAAGAGTAAAGTACAGTAGAATATATAGAGAGGAGSATAAAAAAGTATTATACATATTATATTATATATGTAATATATTGATATGTATGATAATATCATTATTAATATTATATTAATATAATATACATCATATATACATCAATTGTTTTGGCTTGTTTATATACAATTACAATATTTATACGATTCTGTAATCAGTGTGATGAAGATAAAGAAATTAAATACCTTTTGATGGAGATGCAGATGCTGCTATGATTAAATAAATGTCTTTCCAGGAATAAAAAAAGATGAAAATGAGAGAAATACTAGAAAATATTAAAACAATGGTATTCTCTTACATGTTGTAAAAATATATATTACATTTTTTTTTATCAATTTATCTGAAATTTAGTTAGTAAAGTATTTATACTTTAGCACAATTTATTATGTTTACTTACAGATTGTGTTGCGGCACATGTCCATTCTTGACTAAGGGCAAAATGGTTCTACTATTGTACAGTGTGTGTAAGTGGTGGGTGAAACTTTATTAACCTCATTGTACCCAGCCCAGCCTTTACTATTGGACAGCAGCAGCACTCTACTCTTTTATGAATTGTTTGTTCCAGAAAGGCTTGAAAAATGGGATTTTACTAACATACACAAATTTCCCAGATCCCATGTTGTCTGAATTAACACTTCAAGGAAAGCAAATAATCTATAACAACAACAACAAAAACATTAATTGTATTTTACCATACATCATTTAGGATGATGGCGGCATGGTAACTTGAAAACTTGAAACATGAAACTGTCGCTTGAAATTTAAATTCCTTCCTCAGGTCTGTGTGCAGGGAGTTTGCATGTTCTCCTCGTGCTTAGTTGGTTTTCTCCAGGTACTCCAGTTTCCTCCCACAGTCCAAAGACATGCAAAATAGATTAATGGTAATTACCATTGGCCTCAATCTGCCTCCATGGCTCCTAGTTGGATGGACGGATGSAGTTCAGATGATAAGTGCATRCATCATATTTCACTTAACAGTGACATAACGAGCTCTGGATTAGATACAGTTTCTGTTTTCTTTAYTAAAAAATGTTCTAAGATTGCAGAAAAAAAGGGGTCATCTGGTATTTTTATTTTTTAATGATACATATTTTAATGATACATATTTTTATACTGAAATGTGTATGCAGGAATATTTTCATTAAAATTAACTTGGCATTGATAAAGCTCAGTTAAGGACAATTAAAATAAACTGTATGACTGTGATATATTGAAGAAGAAAAAAAAACTATGGTTCCTTTTCTGTATTAGTTTTAGATTACAGATGACTTTTTCTTCTTTAACTCTATAGAAAGTGTGTTGCTTACACTCAGGGCCTGTGCTTATTTTGTCACTGTTGAGTTATGCAGTTGGAGCTTATGCTAACCAATGTTTACCCCTAAGTATGTGCTTTTCTTCATGCACACTTTTAAAACCATGTTTTAAAAATATCTACAGCAACGTTGCAAACAGTTTGATATTAGTATCTTGGTTTATGTTGCATCTTATCTGTAATGTAAAGGTTGAATTCACTGACTTCTCTTTCTTGTTCCTCTTTCTTGTTAAAAGATTATCTCTGCAGGGATGAAAATTTTTAATGTGATAAATAGCAAATAATATGATTATTTATTATTAACTATGATCAAAATAAAAATAAAAACGGMGCGAACCTGTCAATATTATTTAACTATTTGATTTATAACCTTSGTTGACATCAAAATTACACTGGCCAGCCAGAAAATAGGTAAGAATCTTCCATTGGATAATTATTGCCAAGATTAATATGGCTCAGCCACACAGAGTCTCCATGCGACGAGATCTCCAACCAGAAGTAGGGCGACACAATGTGTCAGACAAGTTCCGAATCCACAGGGGGTCTGGATCACTGGCAGCTCACGAGCGGCATATGTAGCTTGACAGAGAGAGACAATACGTGGAAAAAAGCAAGAGAGTGGGAAGAATGGCTAAATAAATAAGTTTTTAGCCTAGAGTTAAACACTGAGACTGTGTCTAAGTCTGAACATTAATTGGAGGGCTATTCCATAACTTTTTCTCCTGCCATGTGAAAGGCCCGGTTTTAATTCCCAGCCAGTGTCCACACCCCAGCCACTGGATGCAGTGCCGGTCCCAAGCCTGGGTAAAATAGGAGAGTTGCGTCAGGAAGGGCATCTGGCATAAAACGTGTGCCAAGCTTGTACGTGTGGACCAACTGTCCACTTTGGCGACCCCATGCCAGGAGCAGAYGAAAGACCAGCAACCACATTCTATAACGTTGGGGCTTCGTAAGAAAAAACTTTGCCCCTGCTGTAGTTTTCATAATACGTGGTTCTGACAAGCAACCTGCATTCTTTGTTTGAAGTAGGTGTGGTGTATAATCACCCCAAAGTTAAAAAGCTTGCTTCTAGCTCCATGTGGTCCTAGTACCAGAACTTCTGTCTAGTCAGGATAAAGCAGAAGGACGTTATTTAACAACAAGTTCTTTATGTCCTTCACACATTGCTCAACTTTATTAAGCTGATTTTTCTCTTCTGGTTTTGCTTTGACATAGGGTATAACTGTGAAAACTAATACCATGTTGATGAATTATGTTGCCCAGAGAAAGCATGTAAAAAGAAAAAAACAGGGGGCCTAAAACCAAACTCTGTTGAACACCAAACTTGACACACACTTGAGAACAAGCAGAATAGTCAACATGTAAATCTACGATCAGTCAAATAGAATCTGGACCAGGACAGGGGCTGAGATTCCTACTACCTTTTCTAATCTGTGAAGGAGAATATTATGATCAATGGTGTCAAAAGATGCACTGAGGTCAAGCAAACAGATGCAACCCTGATTAGATGCCAATAGGCGGTCATTTACTACTTTAACCAGTGCTTTCTCTGTGATGTGATGAGGCCTAAATCCTGATTGATACAGTTTGTCTATGCTATTCCTATTATGGCAGGCGCTTCTTGCACAGACACACTGTGCACACCACGTAGGGTGTGCCAACTGCAGAATGTTCCTAATAAGGGGTGGGCCAACAAAAATGCGAGCACATGGAACTGGAAACAAGCATCCAATAACAAACACTGCTAGTGCAACTTTCGCAAGGTTTGTAGGCGACGGTAGCTTTCTCGGCTTCAACACAGAGCCACACAAGAGGTGCCTCTTTCTGTTTCACACCATGATGCGTGACACCTGCTCACTAAGCTCTCACCTCATGAATACATTCATGCGTACCTGTGCACATTTAAGCAAACCGGAGAGCAAGAAGGCTGACTGTGCCACATGAGGAGTGGCATTCTTGTCCCTCTGCTATCAGGTGATACGTAGGTGATATTTTTTTTTCTGTTTTGCAAGAGGAAGTAGAAAACTATAAGTTGTTAAAAACAGAGATCTTGGCCAGGTTGTGTAATTTCAAGTGCACAAGCCGCTATAGAATATCACAAATGGACTTATAATGCTCAAATTGCTCTAGATTGATCAGCCAGATTGTGATCCGGTGGCTCCAACCGGAAAGACTTTCACCTTTTGAGGTGGCAGAGGGAGTGATGAGAGCTGATGAGAGCTTTCCCGAGAGAGGAGCGGATAGCAGTGGCCATAAGACTGCGAACCTGTGAGAGATGATGAGTGCGCTAGAATGCACAATCAACACCCTTTTACTTGGACAGGAAAAAAGTTGAGTTTGTTCCACGAATCTATTCCCTGCTTTGCAGAGAACCGGCTCCCATGCCAGCCCAACGGCCAGAATCAGCATGCAATGAGCTGATGCTGTCAAAACCGGAAAGACTGCAAGGGTGAGGATTCCTTGCCAGCTTTGAGTGCCCTGAAGATTCCATGCTGTCTCCTACATACTACGTGGAGATTAAGGGGCACCACAACCCATGCTACTTGACAAAGGAATGGTAATAAGACTCACACACCCTTCGGTTGTGCCCCTTAATGTGCCACCATGCAACCCGATCTTTGTTACCTGCATGCACAGTGATCGTCACGAACTACCCACGGTGCWACACCTACTGTACGTCTCCACAGGTTTGCCTGCCTTTAAAGCATGAATATAGGTGGCTTCAGCCAGGACACGAGATGTCATTTTATTTTTCATATTAATTTTTATTATTACCATATGTAGTTCAGCTTTATATGCACACAGATCATATTTTACTTATGACATATATACAGTAGTTACAGTGGATTACATACATTCATTTTTTGTGTTGCTTCACCAAAAACATTTCTAACACTACAGAAGAAGGGGGTCATGTTGTATTTTTCCCAAACTAATAATACACATTTTGAAAAATGTATGCAGTAATATTTACCTTAACCTTAACTTAACATCACTTAAAACTTAACATCATTTAACATCATTTGAAATAAGCATCACTGTGCTACAGTGGGAAAACATTGTGTCCTTTTTATGTGCTACCTTTATATTCAAGATCCTGCTTTCTTCTTTAACCCTATAGAAAGTGGCTTCTCATAAAGAGCCTGTGCTTATTTTGTCAATATTGAGTTCATGCAGTTTGAACTCATGCTAACCAATGGTTAACTGAAGCAGGCACTTTTCCTAATGCTCATATTCAACATTTTGTTCCAAAATCTTTACAGCGATGTTGCAAACAGTTTGCACTTAATATATTGCCTTATGTTTCATTTTACCACTATAAATGTCCCCTTGTATTATTATAAAATTAGTAAAACTTTTATTATTGAATTTTATTATTCTATTACTATTATTCTATAACTATTGTTATTCAAACTAATTTAATTTTTAATACGGACATTCCATAAYCATTATAACTATTAATTTTTATTGCCTTTTTGTCAAAATACAGTTAGTGAAATTCAATAATTAATATATGTACAGTTTACGGATATACAGTATTTAAATCTTTTTAGATACATTTTAAACTTTAAYTCATGCAAATTGACTTATGCAAAAGGTTAGGATTTTTTAATCTTGAGACGATGTGTATCACCAACAATTGCAAGAAATAAAATAAATTCTTAATAGTCATCAAACTGCATTTAGAGTATTTAGCATTTAGCAAACTACTGCTAAGGTTCCCCACAAAATAAACATTTACACACAACAATACACACTTGTGCTGCTAATTAGTAAAACTGGTTTTACTAATTAGTACTTCTAAATGGCTTCCTCTTTTCAGTTGAACTTTAACATCTCTGCCATATTTTACAGTTTTACCATGTGAACTCCTAAAAATAATTTTACTTCCAGACCTGTAACTTGTCTGTACATTCATTTGCATATACTGTACATAGAAAAAACGATTAAACAATTAATCAACCAAACAAATAACAACAACAACAACCTAAAAACATATTTTATATTACACAAGACTTGCAATGTTGCTATTAGGCAGGGCAAGTTGAATTTTCCCAACCTTGGCTTTGCTGTCAGGCTGTAATCTTGTCTTGATGTCGAAAAGCACAATGAAACAGGCAAAACCAATCACTCCCACTGAAAATACTAATCGTATAACATTTCTCTCCAGCTGTGGATCTAGAATAAAATTAACTGATTTCAGTGAAACTTTAATCAGAGTTAATTTGATTATTCATTTTATTAAAGAAAATAAAAAGTCATGCTTACTGTATGGTCCAAGGGCCATATCTTCATATCTTAGATCTAAAAACAAACAAACAAACAGAAGGACATTTTATTATGAATTTGGTCAAGTTTGTCAAACTATTTTTTCTTTGCAATAATTCGTACTAAAATAAAGTTAAAACATTTGAACCACACACACACACACACACACACACACACACACACACACACACACACACACACACATACAATTTAAAAATATTGAAGATCAAATATGGAATTGGCACATTTATAATAGTAAGACAGCAAGATGAACATTGTATAAATATTGTAATGAGTTAAATAATTCTAGGTTTGTGTAAGAAGCTAAAAACTAAATAACACTTTAAAATTGTTTAATATAAAATGCCAGAAACTAATTGACAATTTAAAGTTGGTTGGAGGGAACAAAAGGCAAATACCTAATAACTAACTAATTAAGTAACTAACTGAATAAATAAATTAGTAAATGAATATGACATACTTAGTCAATATTTTGTTAGACCACCTTTAGTTTTATTTGCAGTGTGTATTCGCCATGCCATTGTTGTGGAAACCTTATCCAACATTACCACATTTATTTCCATCCAGAATTTAAAATCATTTGGCCAAGAACTTATATTAAAGACTTGAATTATATTTTTGACTTATATCAGCTACACTGATCAGCCATAACTTTAAAACCACTTAGGTTTCTTTGATTCCCTTTGTGCTACCAGAGTGACTCGGACCCCTCTGGTGTGGYTCCACACGGCCTCTGCTTTTCGTGCTTTTCGCTCATCAGTAGATTTGTCCATCTTGTGCCTCCTGCTAGGCCAGTTACTTGATATTTAATTCTTGGATAACGGAACTCTTCCATAAATGTAAAATTACATTCACGATCATGATAATCAGTATGACAGCACATATGATGTAGCACATATGCGGCGGACCGCACAATCACTGTGTATTACTGTAAAGTTCAAGTTCACGGCCACCGGCAAGGCACAGGAAAAGGGTCAGGGGTGCTGTAATCAGACACAGCCGGTTTCCTATTCACCGTCTGTGAGAGCGCGAGTGGATTTAAAAGGAGGCCAGGAAGCCACGGTTAGTGAAATGTTAACGCGAATTAATTTAGCGTAACTTCTGTGTTCGTCCTCTGCAGACTCTGAACGTGCCGAAGATCCACGCTTCGGAGGACTTTCTGCCGCATCACGGCAGTCCCCTCCGCAGTCTCGTCTTCCACCTCCGTGGCTCAGCTCTCTCGCCCCGCCGGGCTTGTCGCTGCCGCTGCACTTCCTCGGAAGACGACACGACTCGAGCATCTCGTCCCTGAAGCACGCCCCTACGTTATTCACTGTGTGTGTGTGGATTTACACGAATCTATAATTAAATCACCTCGGTTTGTTCACCGCTACAACCTGCTGTCTGTGCCCCTGTTTCTGTGTCGCTGCCCCGACGCTACATAACTTTACAACATATATTAAACAGATCTATTGACACTCTTGATGTATTGGCACTACACTGACAATACAGTATATCGAATTTAAGTTTTGTAACACCCCTTTAATATTGACATTTTTATTAACCTTTTATAAAAATATCATATATTTTTTTCATATAAAATCCATGAAATTAAATGAAATAATTAAATCAATACAGTTTTCTGTTTACTGCGATGGAGCAGTCTGTCCAGAGACTCATTCACATGGTCTATTCATTAAAAAAAATCAAACCACAAATTAGGTTTATGGACTATGAGGATTGTTAGGTTTATGGACTATGAGGATTAATATATAGAATACAAGTTAAATCTCTTACCTGTGACTTGGACATGGATTGAATTAATCCCAGATCCTGTGACATCCTTCGTAGGATATTTCATAAATGAGTACATACAACTGTAGTTACCAGTGTCCCATAATGAAATATTCCTCAAAATGAAGGAGTGCTCATTTTTATGAAGTGCTAATCTCTCTCCAACACCATTCTTACACAAATACATGTGAACTTCAGCATTTGGTTTCTGGATGGTAGCGATGATGCATTTTAATATTAAATTCCCACCAACTTTTGCTGTCGGTGTTCCAAATATTACAGCTGGAAAAATCTCCAACGAATAACCTATTGAGTGAAAAACACTATCAAAAAGTAACAGCACATGGATAATCATCTGATCTTTACTTTTGTAATTTGAAATTCTTCTGATATACAGTCTACACCTGATATATACATGCACTACATAATGCATAATTCTAATAATATACAGTAACTACTTTCATTTGAAAACAGTGGTAGAATCAAACCACAAATAATGACACCATTGTTCTTATCCATATAAAATTCTCAAAGCGTATGGCTCAACAGTAGATTTGGCCATCTTGTGCCTGAAATGTCAGTTACTCAATATTTAATTCTTTGATACAGATCTCTTGTATAAATGCAAAATCACATTCACAATCATAACGATCAGTATGACAGCACGGAATCATATTGCTTAGACTATATCACGGCTTCCATTGATTTTGTATTCTTGTCATATTGACCCTACTGTACATTGATACTCTATGTTACATTTATATTAATATATATATTTGTATAATGCTTATCACTGTAACATTTATTATTATTATTATTATTATTATTATTATTATTATTTATTTTATTATTTATCTTTGGCTATTATATCTTATCAATATAAAATAAAAAAAGGAAATTAGAATGTTTTAAATGTTTAAATCAAGAGAGTTCTCTGTTTAAGGTGCAATCTGATTGGATGAACAAATAATATTCATATAATACATATTTCAATAAATATGTACATATTTCAACTAAATGGTATTTTATTGTACATATTTAAATACTGGGCCAAATATTTTGAATAGTGTATTATATTGCTAAAAAAAAACCCTGTCATACAAAGAAAGCCAAAAAAATAATCAAAATATTAATAATGAGCTAAAAACTAAATACTATTATGAAATCTGCATGATGAGTTAAATAGATTTTAATTCTGACCATAAGGAAAAATTGTCTACAGAAAAAAATATAATATAARTAATTGTTGATATAAAGTAAGTGTGGATTTACTTTTAATCTAACTAATAATATACAGTAACTACTTTCATTTGAAAACAGTGGTAGAATCAAACCACAAATTAGATTTATGAATTTGTAGACTTATTTATTGAGGATTATTAAATCTCTTACCTGTGACTTGGACATGGATTGAATTAATCCCATGTGCTGTGACGTTCTTCCCAGGATATTTTGTAAATGAGTACATACAACTGTAGTTACCAGAGTCCCATAATGAAATATTCCTCAATATGAACAAGTGCTCATTTTTATTTCCAAGTAGTTCTAATTTCTCTCCAACACCATTCTTACACAAATACATGTAGGTTTCTGTCTTTGGTCTCTTGATGTTGGCGATGCTGCAGTTTAATGTTAAATTTCCACCAGCTTTTACTGTGGTGGGTCCAATTATTTGTCCTGAAAAAATCTTCAATGTATCACCTAAAAAAAATAATATCTAAAAGTGACAGCACATGGATAATCATCTGATGTACTCCATTAATACTGTGTACAGTATATATGACTGTATATATATACATGAAGAAAATTAAAAGAAAATACCTTTCGATGGAGATGCAGATGTTGCTATTAATAAATAAATGGCTTTCCAGAAAAAAAAGAGAGTAAGAGAAATACTCAAAAACATTCAGATAATGGAATTCTCTTAGGATGTTGTGTGATATGTATTTTTCAGAAATTGAACTGAATTTATCTGTAATCCAGTTAAAACAAATGTTTCAATGTTATATAAAGAATATACAGCTCAAATTATAATGTTTACTTACAGATTGTGGTGCGGCACACGTCCATTCTTGATCAAGGACAAATTGGTTCTACGATTGTACAGTTTGTGTAAGWGGTGGGTGAAACTTTATTAACCTCATTGTACCCAGCCCAACCTATACTATTGGACAGGAACAGCATGCTACTTTTTTACAAACTGTTTGTTCCAGAAACGTTTGTGAAAAAGTGGGATTTTACTGACCCACACAAATTTCCCAAATTGATTTTTTTTAATTAACACTTTARAGAGATCAAATAAGCTATATCAACAAAAACTAAGTCTATGTTATATTTTACCATATATAATTCAGGACGATGGTCATAGTAGCTCCAGTGTCCAATTTCATTTCTTCCCTCTGGTCTGTGTGCATGGAGTTTGCATGTTCTCCTTGTGCTTTCTGGGTTCCCCCCAAGGACTCCTGTTTCCTAATGGTCATTGGTCAATGGTCCTAATGGTAATCATCAGTGGCCTCCATAGTGGATGGATGGTTGGATAGACGGATGGAGTTCAGATGATAAGTGCATAGATCATATTTCTCTTAACAGTGACATAAAAATTCTATATTAGATACAGTTTCTGTTTTCTTTACTAAAGAATGTTCTAACACTGCAGAATAAAGGGGTATTTTTACCAAACTAATGCTACACATTTTTATGCTGAAAAATGTATGCAGTAATATTTAAATTAACATTAACATGATATTGATAAAGCTTATTTAGGGACAATTAAAATAAACCGTATGACTGTGATATAGTGAAAAAACATTGCTTCTTTAAAAAAAAAAAGTTTTAGATTCAGGGAGATACTTTCTTCTTTAACTCTAAAGAACGTGTATTTCTCACACTCTGGGCCTGTGCTTATTTTGTCACTGTTGAGTTTATGCAGTTGGTGAGCTCATGTGTATGCGAAACCATGTTCCAAATATATCTACAGCAATGTAGCAAACAGTTTGTTGTTAGTATCTTAGTTTATGTTGCATCTTACATGTAATGTAAAGGTTGAACTCACTGAACTCTCTGAACTAAACAAACAGATGTAAGTTCCAGCATGAATGTCCATTATGACTCCTGTTTGAGCAAACCTTGCCTGGTTCTTTATTGTGTCCCAGATACTTCTGAGTTACAGTGTTGTTTTGGTACATACATGTCACCTTTCTTGTTCCTCTCAGGTGACTTTAAAGGGGTGCACTTTAATCGAACATCAGTTCATGTTTAGTTACAAGACTATCTCTGCAGAGATGAAAGATTTTAATATGATGAAAAGTAAATAATGAAATTATTTATCATAAATGATGATCAAAATAAACATAACAAAGCAAACCAAACAGTTTACCTTTACTGTAAACAGTAAATGATATTTTCTTATTTAAGGCCATGTCCACACGTCGCCGGATATTTTAAAAAACTGAGATTTTTCTTCTTCTTTTTTAAAAATAATTCTGTCTACACGACCTAGGGTTCAAAAATATCTTGGTCCACATGAAAACGCAAAACACCCTGTTAAGCACTGTTAGGAGCCTCTTTAATCAACAGGGGACTAATCAAAAGCCTAGACAAAACGTCACTACCTGTTGCGCTTCGTAGAAATCCGACCGGGTCTCGTCCGAAACAGCAGTCTGCAGGGTCTCTGTGTCGTCAGAGTTTTGTACAGTATGTAGCAGCAGTGAGCTTAGTTCAGGCACCATTCAGGCACCTCTGTTCATTAATGTAATGTACTGCGCGTGTATGTACAGTACACGCATGTAAAAAGTCCAGTACGCAATGTTAACACATTCACTAGTTTACTGTACATATGTTCACCATTGTACAAAATATCCGCATAAACAAAGCTGACATCAAACCAAGGAGACGAGCACACAGACAATTACATAATTGGCACAAGATGACGTTGCAACAAGCTGAAATTTCCGTTTCCCCTGTCCACACAACACTGAAAACATTTTGAAAAATATTCACTTTGGCTGGAGTTTTCCAAAAACTCCATTTTCAACAACCAAAATGGTGTTTGCGTGTGGACAAAAAGTGAAAACCGCAGATAAAAATCTCTTTTTTAAAAAATATCTGGCTACATGTGAACATGGACTAATTGCCATCAAAAATACACTGGCTAGCCAAAAAAAATCACCATTAGGATTTAACTATCTAAGGATTTAACTATTTAAGAATCTTCCTACTGCGATTAATAATATGGTTCAGGTGGCAATAGTTTGTTTAACTATAACTGATGCAGTGAGTAAGGCTTGATTCCCGTCTCTGTGTGCATGGAGTTTGCATGTTCTCCCCGTGCTTGGTGGGTTTCCTCCGGGTATTCCGGTTTCCTCCCACATTCCAAAGACATGTAGGTTAGGCTAATTGGCGTTCCCAAATTGCCCGTAGTGTGTGAATGAGTGAGTGTATGTGTGTGTGTCTGTGCCCTGCAATGGATTGGCACCCTGTCCAGGGTGTACCCTGCCATGTGCCCTAAGTCTCCTGGGATAGGCTCCAGACCCCCATGACCCTGAATACAGGATTAAGCGGTATAGATGATGAGTGAGTGAGTGAGTGAGTGAGTGAGTGAGTGATGCAGTGAGTAGCTTCTCTTTGCTGAAACAACCATGTCAGAAGACATATCCTGTGGTTGAAGCAAAACTATTACTTTGTTTCTGAATTGTCAAATTACAGATATGCAACTAAGAGGATTGCTAAAACTAATAAAATTAAGTTAATGAATATTAGTAAACCCTGGGATGGTGGGTGTGAATATTAAAAAAAATGTATATTGTGATCAGAGAAGTCTTAAAATTTGGTGAAATTAAATTATTGAAAACAACAGCAGTAGAACTCACACTCATGTTTAATAAGCATTGGTGGCTCAAACAGTTAAGGCTGTGGTTTACTGGGTTACCTTCAATTCAATTTTATTTGTATAGTGCTTTTAACAATGATCATTGTCCGAAAGGAGCTTTACAGAATCAAATAAAAATTATGGAAATTTGTATGAATTGTGAGAAAATGTTTATGGATCAAAATGGTCAGATTGTCCCTGATGAGGAAGAAAAAAAAATCTGAACATGTAACAATTCATAATGGACACCATATTCAAAGCATTTTATTAATCTGACCATTAAAAGAATTAATTAACTTTTATAATCATAGTTCCTAAGAATTTAAATGCCATGAAATACCATAAAGTATACATTCATACACTTATTTGGTTGAAGAGCCTACAATATCAGCAAAAATAGCAAATAATGGTCATTACCCTGTATAGTAGATACACACAAAAAACAATAAACCAACAAACAAAAAATAAAAGTACAATTGGGTACATGCAATATTTTTATACAAGACTTCACTTTCATTTAGTGGTAATTAAAATTAAAGATCTATGACAGCTTTCTCTCTTCATCATTTACCATTTTACTCTAATATCATTGTTGATTCCACAAGTAACATTTCACCATGTCAGCTTCTGAATATTCACATATGTTCTTCACTTACAAAGGCTTGCATCAGAATAGATATGCTGAATTTTATGAATCATCTCTATCATTGGCTTTGATTAAGCTGGTGAACTTGCAGGAAGAAGGTGATGATGTCTTGATGTCAAATATTACAATTAAACATGCAAATATTATCACTCCAAGAGAGAATAACAGTCGTAAAAAGTTTCTGTCCCACAGCGGATCTGGAAGAACACAAACTAATCTCAGTGAAATGTTATTAAATTTTTCCCCATTTTTTTTATTTCATTCATAAAGTAAGAATCACAGATCATAACTCCATAATCCCACAGCTATTATTTTAAATGTATGAGCACACAATAAAATGTATACATATATTGCAAATGTATTAAAGTTAATACATGTAACAAATTCAATTTCAGAAAGCAAATGATCATTTGCACATTTTAAAGTGTACTTAAAAAATTCAGCTACTACAGTGGTGAGTGTTATGGAAATAGAAATTTTTTAATAATAATTTAAAAAAATATTTGTTTACTGTTACATTGATTGCTCTCAGCCTTTTTATTAACTTTAAATCACAACTTTATATACAATTAAATTAATATATTTAGCCAAGATTCTGATTAAGACAAGAACTCTTACCAATGACYTGGACATTGATTGAGTTTATTCCTGATCCTGTGACATTCCTTATAGGACGTCTTGTAAATGTGTACAGACAACTGTAGGTCCCAGAGTCTTGTAATGAAACATTCCTCAAAGTGAAGATGTACTCATCTTTATTTTCAAGTACTTCCAATCTCTCTCCAACACCATTTTTATGCAAATACATGTAAAYGTCTGCCTTTGAGCTTAGATTTTTAGAGATGCTGCACTTTAATTCAACATTTTCACCAACTTTAGCCGTGAATGGTCCAAAAATTTTTGCTGGAAAAATCTCCAAAGAATAACCTATTGGACGGAAATGATAAAGCATTATTTCATAACTTAACTTGTAAAAATATCCAAATAAATGATACATGTTTCTTATATAACAATTGCCTATTTTAACATTGTTAATATTAAATGAATGTAGTTMCAGGAAGACATTTTGCAAATTGATTAAAATGAGATCTTTTAGGCACTTCACTTATACTTTTTATTGTTAATGCTAAAAATAAATGACAATTTCAGCTCATAACAAATCAMTTTGTACAGGATTTTCCCTCTTATTTTTATTATGGAAAAAAAGAAAAATCTTACCAATGACYTGGACAGGAATTGAGTTATTTCCAGATTCTGTGACATTCTTTACAGGATATTTTATGAATGAGTACTTGCAACTGTAATTCCCAGAGTCCCTTAATGAAACATTACTCAAAGTGAAGGCGTACTCATCTTTATTTCTAAGTAATTCTAATCTCTCTCCAACTCCATTTTTACACAAATACATGTGAATTTCTGGATTTGATCTCTGGATTTTGGAGATGCTGCACTTTAACTCTACATTTTCACCAACTGTTACTGTCGAGGGTCCGGAAATTTGTACTGGAAAAATCTCCAAAGAGTCACCTACTGACAAGAATAGTAAAACATTATTGGTTAGGATGAATATCTTTTTTTTTAAATAGTAATTTATGATTCTTATAAAGTAATTCTTTCCGAAAATAAAGAAATAAGTAAAGTACGTTCTGATGAACATATCAACATGGTTAGTATTAAAGTATTAAAGTCATTTAATTAAAATTTCTTAAAGAAGAATATATATTTTTTTAAGGTTGATATTATAATTAAAATCAATTTTCAGCACATCAAAAAAAAATGCAAAATATGTTAAAAAGATTCATGATGTGTAAAAAATGATTTTTTTTTTTTTTTTTACCTTTTACATAGATTGAGTTAATTCCTGATCCTGTGACATTCTTTGGAGAATATTTTGTAAATGAGTACATGCAACTGTAAGTGCCAGAGTCCCATGGCAAAATGTTCCTCAAAGTAAAGATGTACTTAACTTTATTCTGAAGTAATTCAAATCTCTCTCCAATACCATTTTTACACAAATACAAGTGAATTTCGGTATTTAGTCTCTTGATGTTGGAGATGCTGCACTTTAACTCTAAATTGTCACCAAGCTTTGCTGTGGAAGGTCCGAAAATTTGTGCTGGAAAAATCTCTAYGGAATAATATGGGAAAGTGATGGTGTTAGTTAGGAAGAATGTTTTAAAATTGAAAACAAAGCAAAGGGGGGGGGGGATATACCACCTGATGGAGATGTTAACATGGTTAATGTTGTAGAAATGTCTTTAAAAAAAGAAAGGACACATTCATAAAGAGAGCAATCATGCAGTGAAACTGACACAAAATTATGATTTTAAACATTAGTGAAGCAAACTAAATTCTTACACTCACATGCTTCACATTTATACTGATATTTTCCCACATCAAAAATAAAAATGTCAATAAATTCAGTTTACTTACAGATTATAATGCACAATGTGTCCATTGCTAATCAAACCACTCATGAGAGTTTCACATTAATGTGTCATTCTGTATATTTTTTATGTAAGTGTGGGGTAAAGGTTTATACATCATCATGTAACCAGCCCATCTTTTCTTATTGGACAACGGCAAAATGACACTCTAACTGTAAATATATCAGAGCTTTTTTATTTATACTTACTTTATTGTTATTATTGTCACAATTAATTCATTAATTAAAAAAATTAATTAATTAAAATATTAAATTTTGTTTTTTAATTTTAAAAGTTACGCTGTCTGGACAAAAGCCTCCAATTGGATTTAAATAAGCAAATTTGTAAAARTCTGATTTGATAATTAATGCAACCATTAATGTTTCTGATGCAACATTAACCGATGTGGTAAGTAGGTTTATTTCTTTAACAGTCATCTCAGAATATGTACTCTATGGTCATATAAAAATGTTTCCTGTTACTGTGAAAGAAAACAACTAAGGACATGAGAAACTCACTTGATAGTGATGCTAACTGGAAAACAGGCTTTAGTTTGCTAGGGGGCAGAAAGAYGGAAAAAAAGGTCATGTGGTCTGATGAGTCAAGATATATTCTAGGTCGATTGGGTAAGTAGGGAAGTGCTTGAAGGGATTTACTCATGCATAGTGCTCACTGTACAAGACTCTGGAGGCAGTGTTATGCTTATATTGCTATGTGGCGATAAAATTAAGTAAACCGACTACCTGAATGTACTAAATGACCAGATTATTTCATCAATTAATTTTAAGCCACCTTAATGTCTGACCTTAACCCTGTTGAAAGTCCTTGGGATGTGCTGGAAAATAATTTACAGATTGGTAAAATAGAATGGAATACAATATAGTAAAATAAAATACACCAWTGCATGGTGTGCATTCAATGCAATTTAATCTCTCATTATGAAGCTTAAAATAAATGAATAAATAAATATGCTACTACATATATTTTAAAAAAGGAGCGCAAATCCACATCTTGAGTTACAATTATTACTAATTCTCTGGCTACTGTAAAAATGAAGTAGAAATGGGTACAAGTGAGTTCAGTTCAATTGTGGTTTTTGGATTAAAAACTGTTCTTAAATCTGGACGTAAGACTCTTCAGAGCTCTGTATTGTCTTCCAGGTAATAGCGGTGTGAAGAAATGATGGAGAATAGAAATCCCTCACAATGTTACAGACCCTACCATAACAGCATGATCTAGTTCTAGATCAAGTCCTGCAATTATGTGATAAGCCTGCATGAGMTAATCATATTTAATGCAGAACTACAGTCCATAAAGGGCATCCTGACAGATCTATATATCCCCKCCTGCTCTAGATGATTTAGTGCTGTGTAACTCCCCAGCCACATCAGCATTTCTGTTTGCCATCAATGGTTCTCTGATACTCCTGAAATGTATTATATGTTGGATGCCATCCCATCCAACATATGCTGTGTTTCTGGAAGTAAGGTGGTCCTCAATCTTGTCTCTGTATGCTACTTTAGCTGACTTTATGGCTCTCTTATATGGTTATATCTTGCCATTCGATAACGTTCTACATTCCCAGCCGTAAAGGCCGGATTCCAGTCTTTCAGCAGAAGCTGTACCTCCTTTGTAATCCATGGCTTCCTTTTTGGAAAAACACAGATCTCTTTATTGATGGTGACACATTCCACACACCATCTAATATAAAATAGTACAGTTGAGGTATGCTCCTCTAAGGGATATAAACAAACTACAGTCAGTATGTTTTGTAGTTGTGAGCATGCACCCTCTGGCCATACTTGAATTGTTTTTGTAATCAGTTGTTCCTGTCATCAGTCCAAATTCTTAGCAAAAATGTTTTGCAATTTTGGATGTTAATAAATGTTGTGACCTTGCATAAGGTTGTCAAAACAAAGCCAAAACAAATACATGCCATAATCGAGAATAAAAGCTGTCCCGTCAGGGGGCGTGGCTGAGAAAATACAGGTTCAGAAGACTGACACTGAGGGAGAGCACGCGAATGACT
>QMIH01002907.1:30515-49824 GCA_003987875.1 Clarias batrachus
GTCCTGATTTGCGTTCCCTTCAGCCCAGTCCACAATGAACTTCTGCACAGAGACTGTTTTTCCGATGCCAGCGACTCCCTTTGTCAGCACAGTTCTGATGGGTTCGTCTTGTTCAGATAAGGACTTAAAGATGTCATTGCATTTGATTGGTGTTTCCTCTGTTGTTATTCTCCTGGATGCTGCTTCGATCTGTCTCACCTCATGTTCTTTATTGACGTCTCCACTGTCTCCCTCTGTGATGTAGAGCTCTGTGTATATCTCATTCAGGAGTGTTTGGGTTCCCAGGTTTATTATCACTCCATTCAAGAACTGAAACTTCTTCTTCAGATTTAATTTAAAATTTTCCTGGAATTCATTTACAGCAGCAGATTCTGGGTCATGCCTGTGAGATGAGACATGGGGTTCAGTAATTAATTAAATTCCACAACCCTCGTTCTTCATTTCAAAGTTCAGCCGAGACTCATATGAAACTCGTTAATTTTATCTTGCTACATTGACAGATAATTTCACTTGTTTTAAGAAATTCATTTAACACTAGTGAAATTATCTGTCCAGGCAGAAAGAAAATTTTACATGACAAGAAATTTTGTTCATTCTCAAAATAAAAACAGCAGGTAGTGAATAACATTTAAAACAAGATAATTAATATCATACCCAGGTTTAACTCTTGGCAAGCACAGACAAATTTGCATTATGAGTTTTAAAATCTTGGCAGGCAAAAAAAAAAAAAAAAAATTAGCAGTATGTCCCCATTAGCGCCGTGATGCTTCCCCTTAGCACTAAAATGCTCCCTGTTTGCCCTGAGATGTGAAATAGGTTTCCTTGTCAGCTCAGTACTTTCCTGGTCCATCATTTGTCACACCTACGCTTGAGAAGATTACGCGGAAAGCAGTTCTGTAACTTTTGTTCCGGCTACATTAGTTCCCAAGCGAAATGCTCGTTGCATTAAACTTGCACTTTAAATAGCCTAGGAGAGGTTGTAAATCAAATTGTTATACAAATATTCAAATGTTTCAAAATTCAAATGTTATTTTAATTAAAGACAAAGTCTAGTAAGTGATTCTAATAATGTTATAATAATACGAAATATAATATAATAAAAAAATATATTAAATTAGACTAACAATTCACAATGAACAGAACCCACACCATACAAATGGCTTATAATTTGTTTATTTCTACAATGCAGTGTTTTCTATCAATCAATTTCTTGTTTTCTTTCAAGTTTTGTGAACGTTTTGAATTTTTTTTTCCTAGCCTCAATTTTTTTTTCACCCACATCCTGTTAGCCTATTTTTTCTTTTTGCCTCACATTTTTTTTCAAGGTGGATTTTTTTTTTCCTCCAACGTTTATTTTTTTCCACCCAAGACCCTTTAGTTCAAGTTCAAGTAGGCTTTATTGTCACTTCAAGCATATACAGTTAGCACACAGTGAAACGAAACAACGTTCCTCAAGGACCAAGGTGCTACATGCAACATAAATTTACAACATAGATTAACAGAAAGACTAAAACTAGCTAACTAAGAGACGAGACAGATTGTCCTGACAACATAACTTACAACATAAATTAACAAAAACTAACTAGCCAACTCGGAGAGGAAGACTATCTACGGGTTTTTTTAATAAATACAGATAACAGACAACATAAAGTGCACGTGCAAATGTAAACAAGAGCAACAAAGTGACAAATGTAAACAAGAGCAAACGAGAGCAACAAAGTAACAGTGCGACAAACACGACATAACATAACATAATACAATGTGGTGTTGAGGTAAGTGAATTGAGGTGGTGGAGAAACAGTAAACGTTCCTTAACGTAGCAGCAAGAATGTAAAAAGATAGTAATCCAGTAATGAATATTGTGTAAAAGAGCATTTACAGGTTGGTGTGTATGATAGTCTGGTAGTGTAGATCAGTGTGTCTGCGCTTGTGTTGATTAATCAGTCCAGTCTCAATGTATTAAGGAGACGGATGGCTTGCGGATAAAAACTGTTTCTCAGTCTGGATGTGAGTGCCCGAATGCTTCGGTACCTTTTTCCAGATGGCAGGAGGGTGAAGAGTGTGTGTGAGGGGTGTGTCCGGTCAGCCACAATGTATGAGGTAGTTGAGTTTAGTTGAGTGATTGTGTGTGTGTGTGTGTGTGTGTGTGTGTGTGTGTGTGTGTGTGTGTGTGTGTGTGTGTGTGTTTATCAGTCTAGACCCTTTTGTTGAGGAGACGGGTGGTTTGTGGAAAAAAGCTGTTGCACAGTCTGGATGTGTGTGCCCGAATGCTTCAGTACCTTTTTCCAGATGGCAGGAGGGTGAAGAGTGTGTGAGATGGGTGTGACCGATCAGCCACAATCCTGGTGGCTTTGCGAATGCAGCGTGTGGTGTAGATGTCCTCTATAGAGGGAAAAGAGATGATCTTCTCTGCTGTCCTCACTATCCGCTGTAGGGTCTTGCGGTCCGATGTGGTGCAGTTCCCAAACCAGACATTTATGCAGCTGCTCAGGATGCTCTCGATAGTTCCTCTATAGAAGGTGGTGAGGATTGGTGGTGGAAGCTGGGCATCCTCAGCCTTCTCAGGAAGAAGAGACGCTGCTGGGCTTTCTTGTGCAGAGAGCTGGTGTTGAGGGACCAGGTGAGGTCATTCTCAAGGTGGACACCCAGGAATTTGGTGCTTTCGACGATCTCCACCGAGGAGCCGTTGATGCTCAGCGGAGAGTGTTCGCTTCGTGTCCTCCTAAAGTCAACAACCATCTCCTTTGTTTTGTCAACATTCAGAGACAGGTTGTTGTCTTTACACCAGTCCGTTAGCCTCTATACTTCCTCTCTGTACGTCATTTTTGCTAATGAGACCCACCACGGTCGTGTCATCAGCATCAACTTAATGATGTGATTCGAACTGTGTCGCTACACAGTCGTGAGTCAGCACTGTGAACAGCAGCTCAGTAGTATTTTCTTTTAGTTCCTTAGAGTTTTTATGTAATTTTAAATTTGAAGATCAATGTGATCTTATAACATAAAACATGTTTAATTTATTGTCGGTCAAAAATGTGTGTCACAACTGCCGATGTGCGACTCCCGCCGGTAGTGATGGGAAGTTTGAATCATTTTAGTAACTCGGTTCTTTGAATTTCTTCATAAAAATGAATGAATCTTTGAGTTGTGACGCTCAGATAAAATGTAATTACCTGATGCTACACAAAAACGAGAGTTCTTTATCTTTATGTTGGACTGCTTTAAAACCCCGTGAGCAAGAATGACAACTCCACAACCAATTAAACAAACCACAAGTGTATTATACAAAAATTTGAAACAAAAAAGGTGCACCAAAACCAACAACAAAGAAAAGGATATATACAAAATATATACAAAGTAAAACGGAATGTGTGTGAGTGTGTAAAATGTCCAGAGTCCAGGTTATTGCAAGCGAGTATGAGAGAGTGGAATCGGTCTCACCGGAAAAGACGGAATAATCCCGGGAGGCCGATAGCGGAGTGAGAGTGACCTGACGAAGCAGTCCAGACGTGTTAATCCTGATGGAAATGCGAACCCACAAGGCACCGTCCCCGACAGTCTCTTTGTACACTCCGCTTCAAAAGTCCTGTTCCGGGCCGGCTTTATTTCCGGGTCAGGTGACCACGTGCGTGACCATCTTCCCGTGCCGATCGGCGAAGTCTCGCAAGGGTTAGAGCTGGAACCAATACACTTTATACATATAGGGCAAAGTAAACCTTTCAGGACACATTAATAGGGCCCCTTATGTGGCAGTGCTACATAGACCCCCCCCCCCAGCTTCTGGCATATGAGGAGAGAGTCCGTTTTAACACTTCAGGAAAAAAAAACACATTTCATAACAGGTTATTTGGGGTTTGCCCTATGACAGTGTACTTTATTGGCCCTTTTGTAAATTTTAATTGCTGCTGGACCCCCCCACTTGGGCGCTAGCTTAGCAGAGTTTTTTGGAGATGCGGAGGAGAGAGATTGAGTCTCTTGGCCAAACCAGTTCACCCAGTGGTATGTGTGCTTTGTGCCACCAGGAATTCCTGAAACTGGCTTGTTTGGCTTTCTTACTCTCTGGGTGTTAGGTTTCTTCCTCCGCTGGGTCTCTTGTGTTATGACGGAGAGAATTTGCTGCTTTGTCAGGTGTGGGTGGTCAGTCCATGCATCGTGCCAGTGGTCCCTTGAGTGTCCCGCCCAGAGATAGCTCCCCTGATGTTGCCCCCGGGGTTTCATGATGGGTGGAGCTAAACACATAGCGGAACTCTGGAAGCCACAGGTCCCTGTATTGCTGTTGTTGGTTCTCTGGCAAGCTTTACAGGACCTGACGAATTCCCATACGTCCTTGCGCACTGAGGGCCACCAGACGTCATTTAGCAGCCCCAACAGGGTTTTTAGCCTCCCCTGTGTCCGCCTGATGGAGGAGTATGGTAATGGCGCAAGAACGGCTGGGTTAGTGATTGCGGGATTATTAGTTGGAGATTTTCTCCTTGCCTCACCGAAGCTCTTCGAAATGGCGCCCCCCCGGTGATGTACAAAGGAGCTCCTCGGGTTCAGTGTTTTCCCCTGATACTCCCAGGCAGCCAGTTGAACTATTTGGTTGTCGTCCTGCTGGGCTTGTCTTATCTTCTCCAGGTCACAGGGCCGGACAGCGGAAATCTTGGTTAGTATTAGAGGATCTGGCTTAGGTGGCAGAACATAGTCGAGATGATGGACCTCTGAGTGAGGCTGTGGGTGTTTGCTCTTGACAGGAAGACGTAGCCGCCCGCTCTGATGATGTGTACAGCTTTGATCTGTGAACTGTAACCGATGGGTTGACATCATGTGCGTCATGACTTACTGGGAGATGTACCTTTCTCAGGGGTGTCATGACTGGGGTGCTAGGCGTGGGCTGTGCAGACAGAGTTGATGGTGTAGGGGTGCAGGCCAGTGGACGGCGAAGAGTAGGGCGGCTCGGGAGAGCCAGCTTTTGCATCTGCTTCTCCCACATCTCGTCTCTCCGCAGAAAACAGTCCATAATCGCTCTCTCCAGCTTTTCCAGGGTCTCCTGAACATAGTTCTCCAACCCTGCTAAGCTAGCATCCACTGCCTGACGAAAATTAATTTCCCTATTAACAGCACTATTATTGGATTCTTTAAACGCTAGCTCTAACTTGTTAACGTTCTCAGAAAGAGCCAATAACTCCACCTTACAAGTTTTTACCTCAGTCTGCAAAGCTTGCACCACAGCTAAACTAGTCACACAATCATAATCATCATCAGTCTGTTGGTTAAATGTATACAAAGAACTTAATAGCCTGCCTGAATCGGCCATGTTTACAAGCTTAGCATCGATATTCATCCTGCTCAAAAGTTTCAAAACACCCGCGACACACACAAAAAAGATCCCCGTACAGGCCACCACTATGTAACGCTCAGATAAAATGTAATTACCTGATGCTACACAAATATAAGAGATATCTTTATCTTTGTGTGGCAGTGCTACAGAGTCTTTTAGTTCATTTCAGTCTTTTGTTCATGCACACGAGGCAATAGAATGAGCCCCAGGGACTTTAAAGAGGCGAGTGTAAGGCGCCTTTATTACAGCCATCCCCCTAGAGCAGAGCTAGCATGAGCGAACTGCACAGTAGCTGCTGTCCACGCTGGCCCACACTGCCACTCTGCACGCCGCCACCACTCACCAGCCTGTGTCCGCATGCCAGCGGACTGCCCACCAGACCTGCATGTGCACAACAGTCCTTCCCTTTCTTTCAGCTCACCTCTCATATCTTCTTGTCCGAGTTGTTCATTCTTTTGTCACGTGACTCTCAAAGATGCTATGCAGTACATTACACAGGAAACAGAATTGAACGGTTCTTTCAGTTCACGAGTCGTTCGTTCTTTTGAATCTATTGCACTGCATAGCGTCTATGGGTGTCATGTGACAAAAGAATTCATTATAATAATTCTATGCTGTTAATGTTAGCTTTTTGTTAATATTAAAAACTTTAATTAAATTATTCCTTTTATATGTTCTCAAAAAATACATTATATGGAAATTGTCATATACGACGTTGCAATTCCCCTTCACCAGAACTAAGAGGCCAAAACCTGTTTCAGCTAAATTTTTGGGCAATTAAACCATACTTAGAAACATAATAATTTACCCTCAAAACAAAATAGCATATGCAATTAACCACAAACACATTTTTAAGAAAAATCGATCTAATTAAGACAAAAAAATATTTGGACACTTAATTAAAGATAACAGATATGATGTTTAATATTTAGTTTGCCATCCTGTTTATCCAGAACAGGGGTCGGCAACAATACTGTATATGCATTGTTATCTTCATTTTAGATTTCAAAAGAGTTTTGTGACTCCTGCTGTTTTCTTTTCTGTAGAGTGTTTAAGGTGTTAAGGTTGCCGACCCCTGATCTACATGAATTTCCCTTTAACTGTGACTTCAGCAGTGACATTAACAGTGAAAAACATTACCTGTGTAGAGGTGAGGAGTCTCCAGCTTTAAACTCAATTGGACGACCCATAGACTCATCACTCTTCATGGAGATACAGCTGGGTGCTGCTGATTCTGATCTCTCTCCCTGGAGTTTACTGCACAACATTACTTGAACTCGTTAATTTAACGAAAGCTAAATTTTACTTGTTAACAGAATCAATTTTATGATGACTATTAGTTTGTGAATAATAATGAAACATTTTATTTTTACAATTTTTAAATGACTTATTTCATATATGCTCAGTAATTTGGATATGAATATTTAATGACTGAAATACCAAGATATATTAGGTGATTGTTTTTCAGAGGGTGGGGACACATTATCAGTGTCCAGATCAGGAGTCTCCATCTTTGAATATTAGTATCCACAAACTAAGAGCTGGGATCCTGAAAAGTCTAATCTTGGTGGATTGCACTCCTGGAAAACACAAAAACAAACATGTAGTTAAACTTCCACGCAATGATTTTCACATCTTTGACCTAAAGTACAATCATCATCCTTTGGCTTAAAAAAAAAAAACTGTCTTACAGAATTGAGTGATCAGCCTGGACACAATCGATCAATAGATAGATAGCTCCACAGATAAAGTATTTTATTAATCCCAAAAGGAAATTGTATCATTACAGTAGCCAGTTCACATATTATACAATAAGTAAACAACAAGCAAGAATTATAGTGAGGAAAAAGGACAAGTTAAAAACCGCTTCTATGTACACATGCATGATGATTATACAGGTGGAAACAAAACAGTACATAAGGTGCACCAGCAAATAGTAATAGATAGAATGAACCAGCAAGAATATAACCAGCAATTATTAATAAAAGAGAGGATGCAATAAATGAAGGATGGGTATTTAATGAAAACAGAATAAAAATATGTAGAAGGAAATAAAAATTTTTTTTTTATATTGTGAGTCTTCCAAAACTTGGCTAAACTCTAATAAACTCTGACAAAAACACAATTAACCATGTCCTGCCCTTGGACACCCAGCAGGTGTTATGAAGGCTGGAGATGAAAAAGTCCGGCCCTAGGTTAAAAGGTAATTGCCACTAAACCCAATAATTGGTTGTGCCACACTTAACGTGCTTCACTTTCACCTAGACAGGTTCTATTTACACAATTTCTTCATTTAACAGCTCTGGCAGTAATCAGGCCTGGGTGTGCAAATCACAGTTCATTCATGATTTAGCAAGGGGCGATTACTTATTCATATAGAGCCAGACAGATTTGGAAATCCTTTTCCCTTAATAAATGAAATCATCATTTAAACTGTATTTTTAATTTACTTTGAGTTATCTTCATGCGATATTAAAATTTATTTGATGATCTCAATCATTTCAGTGTGACAAATACGCAAAAATAAAAATTCAGGAAGCGGCAAATACGTTTTTACAGCACTGTATGTTTTAAAATAGTCAAATATATCTGTACATTTCCTAATGTCAAAAAAAATACTTTTTTAATTGATATATTTGCTTTAAAATATTATAACAGTTGCCAAGATAATACTTTAATTTCAGTAACATCCAGGTCATGTAACATATTGCTTTAAAATCTGCTGTAAAATGTGAGGCTACATGTCCTGCAGAGGGCGCACTTTTATATGGAATATCATTACTTTTCAGATATATTTTGAATTTTAGAAATGTACATTTTTACTTACTTTAAATTTGTTCTTTGGAGCAATATTGAACATAAACTTATGGTTACATTGGATATCTGTTGCTGCTGCTGTGGAAATGTCACACTACGGAAATTAAATATTAAATATTTTTTTAAACAAAAACTGATGCCATTTTAAAACATATACTATTGAAATATTAAGATTTTTTACGGCTGGCTAGCCTATATAATACTAACAATTTATTAATTAATTTAACATTTTAATTAATTCGTCCTTGATGTCTTCGATAATAATGATAATAATATGTAAATCCTTTATTCATGCACTGACTGATGGGGAAAGATTCACTCCCATTTACAGTGAAGTGTAGACCCGTTGTGTGCCGGGAAACTTAGACAGTTTGTCACCCATTTATTTTGTTCAAGTTATTTGTGCTTAAGTCTTATTTGTCATTAAAGTCTAAATGTCAGTAACGAACACACCGCGCCTGCGTCCATCCTTCCAAACCTGACAGTCATATTACACATTTCCTATATCTGAGTTTTATTTATAATATATCCGCATTGTTCCTATAAGTTAATCACTCACCTTTAGTCACCAGCACTGTTGTGTTGCATTAATATCTCAGTTTCTGCTTTATAAAAACTTTCCTTGATATAAGAACGTTCTATTGTAACTTTTCCAACAATTCCAAAAAATGGTGTCACTTTCGGGAAGAGGATTCACTACAGTCGATGAGTCATTAAGAATGAGTTGACTCTTTGAATCGGTTCATATTCACATTTCAGGAGGACTGGAGATGGCCTGCTGAGCTCTTAAGTGGAGGTTTGGAGTTTATTAACTTTAGAACAGTAGGCTTTGAAATGTAAATTATAAGTATTTACAAAAAAATCTTCAACTTAAGATTATTTTTTTGTTGTTTTTTTTAACTGTTTAACTGTTACTGACTTTTAATAAATACATATAATAAATTCAAGATTTGAAATTGATAAAATTACACTAAAAAGTCAGCATTTGGGAAGTTATTAAGTCGAATTATTGTCCTGCATGAAGCACTGAAAACAATTAAGAAGATTTGAAATGACTGGAATTAATTTATGAACTTTTTAGCACATTATTAAAACCTCATGAACTTTTGTAGATGAAATGTGGTCTGAAAAACATTATGAACAGAGATCACTTAAATACTTGGTGAAGTTGCATGGTAAGAAAATTAACAGTAAAAACCTTAACTATGTTTAATAGTGAAAGTAAGAGCATTTCCAAATACAGTATGTCCCCGCCTTATGAATATTCAAGTTACAGATTTTCACAGATACAAACGGACTTCACATTACAAAATGATGGTAGTAGCCCATGTGTCTGCTCTCACAGTGGTGCTGCTGTGTGCTTACTGTACAGTGCAATAGACAACAGACAATAACCAACTCCAAACGTGAACAAGAAAATGAACAAAAAATACACTGCAGTACATCGCATACTAATATTTACAATTATATACATGTTCAGTGTGTAAGTAAAATGTCCAAAGTCCGGTATATTGTATGTGTGTCGGCCTCACTGGTTTCAATGGATCGAAACAAGAGCATGATAATAGAAAATAGGAAATGTCTGTCCTGGGACAGCTCCCAATGTTAAATAATCCTAATTTATAATAATAATGAGGCAGACACCTCAGTTTAATTGCAGACATTTTAACCTCATTTATTTTTTTCAATTAGCCAGATACTTTAAGCCTGTTCAATTTTAATTATTTTAAAATATATAAAAAATATTTAACATACTGTCATTTACACTTTTATTATTTAAAATGATTTTTTTAAAAAGCCTGGAGTAGTGAGTTGGGCATTGACCTGTCTGAACTTTTGGGCAGAAAAAACTCTTGTTAGAACAGTAGTCAACACCATGCAGTTGTACACCATCTTCACTACTGCAAATCCAAACTACACAAGATTTATCAGTGTGTTTCAACTCAGTGTGACAGGTGCAACATTTCCGAAAGTAACTTGTCTTACACCTTCTAGCGTTGTCATACACCGGCAGTATATTAGTCAGATGTTTTTCTTTGTTTTCCAATAAATATGGCAAGTACATTAGTCCATAGGCTGAATTAGCAATGTTCATCTGTTCAGGATACACACTGCCTCTACCTAAAGCTTTGCAAACACTTTTGATGCAGAGGTTAACGGACTGGAGTTAAGACAACAACCTGTCTCTGTAAGACGAGAACGACAAAAGAGATGGTTGATGACTTCAGGAGGACATGGAGTGAGCACTCACCAAATTTCACAGCACCAAATTCCAGGGTGTCCACCTGGATAAGCATCTCACCTACTCCTTGAACACCAGCTTTCTGCACAGCAGAGGCCCAGCGTCCACCACTGTTTCTCACCATCTTCCACAGAGGGACTATCGAGAGCATCCTGAGCAGCTGCACCACTGTCTGGTTTGGGAATTGTGCCATCTCGGACTGCAAGACCCTACAGCAGATAGTGAGGACAGCTGAGAAGATCATCGGGGTCTCTCTTCCCCCTATCACAGACATCTACTGTACACCACACGCTGCATCTGCAAAGCCACCGGCATTGTGTCTGTTCATACACACCCCTCACACCCCTTCACCCTCCTGTAACCTGGAAAAAGGTACCGAAGCATTCGGGCCCTCACATTCAGACTGTTTAACAGTTTCCACCCACAAGCCATTCGTCTCCTCAACAAGAAAGGACTAGACTGATACACACACACACACACACACACACACACACACACACACTCAGGTAAACATTCACCTCAACAAAATGGGACTGGACTGATCAGCACACATGCACATACACACTGATCTACGACCATCCAGCAAATTTCAACACTAACTTGAAATAGTTTTTTTTGCACAAGCTGTAATCAGCTTCATCTTTGTGAAGATCATCAACATCCTTTTAATTTTTTCTTACATTGGCGAGCCGCCCAACGAGCGATTTCCGAAAAAAAAAGTGGGGAAGGGTAAGAAAGCAGTTTTTCTTTCTTTATCTATGCTGTTTTGCAGGGAAACTCCTTGATTAAAAAAATCTAGAAAAGAAATTTGAAAGACAGAAGACAGTTTTTACAGGAGGAGTCCTTAAGCATATTCTATACAATTTTGTTTAGATTCTAACGGTATTGAATCAGCCCCGAGATAGTGTGGTGGCAAAGTTGTACCAGAATTGTTGTTTCGAATGTAACATGAAGCAAAGTGTTTAAGTTTACGAGTTTCTAAAGTAACTGAAACTTGGTGTTGGCCTGTTAAGATTGGTGATAATTCTGTTAAGATTCTAAAGTAAGTGAATCAACCCACGCAGAGTTGTATTAGATCGTTTGTTTCTAAGGTATCTTAAACAACGCTGTATGTTTCTAATGTAATTGAAACTGGTTTGTGGAGTTGTTATAATTCAGAAAAAAAAATCTAAAGAATTTGACCTGACGCACTGTGGTGTCAGAATTAAGGTAGTGAGCCCGACTCACTGTGGCTCTGTTAAAACCTACATTAACCTGATGTAGTGTAGTTTTGCCTGATGTACTGTGGCAAGTGTTTTAGATAAGAAATCTGTGGCGGCATCCTGTGGCTAGAAAGAAAGAATAAGAAGTTTTGTCCAACGTATTGTAACAGTGTTATTTTTGTCTCTCTTTAAGTGTTTAAGATTTTAAAAATAGTTTAGGCTTGTGGAAAAGCTTAACTAGTTATTTGATTCAGTGAAACACAGAGGTTTAAAAGATTGGGCGTAAACTGTCACTTTTAATCTGGATAAAGTGAATAAAATTGACACATAGACTAGACATTTTGAATAACTGTATTTTGATCCATTTTGAAAAAACGTTTAAAACTTAGTAAATTATTGTCAAATACATCGCTAAGCCCGGTTCACAGGGAATGTTTGATGGAATAATGGTTACAGATAAACTGTGTGAGTGGGCTATTGCTAAGTTTGAGACTTACCTAAAAACAAAAAAAGTGAGAATTGCTAATGCGCTTCAAGCTCTTCTTGCTTTGTATAAGATGACTAGGAGGAGAGTAGATGAGTTAGAGGTTGAAAACGAGTGTAGAAAGAACTAGACCCAGTCATTAGCTGATGAAATAGTGAGGTTTGTATTGCTTTACAAGAATACACACACACACACACACACACACACACACACACACACACACACACAAAACCAGGTGGGTATTCCAGAAAGCAGGTTATGTGACATACCCAGGTAAGTTTAAGAGCATGTTTGTGAATAACCTCTGAAGATAACCTGCTCGGTAGCAGGTTATGTTCCAGGTTAAGTTTGTTTCAGAGGTTTATTGAGCATGGCGTGCGCTTTTGATGATGATCCTGTGGATGTGGAGGCACAAATTATATGAGTTTTTTTCGCCGGGAGAGAGTTATAAGACCGTGTATTGATGACTTTTAATTTCCTAATGACTATTTGAAAGAGCGTTATCGGTTTTTAAGGGAATCGTTAATTTACGATCGCGGGTCTGCGCTTAGAAAAAATTCTGTACATACAGCAGCACATCAGTTATTTGCGTCAGGGCATTTTTGTCCAATGCAGAGCATGTGGGAAAGGTGTGTGTGTAGAGCCGTCCGCACAGTATGTCTGGTACTTAAACACTTCTTACACATGTTTGTACAGTTCCTTGGTCATAAATCTCTGCGCGTTATTAAAGAGGAATTCCACAGAGTGGCAGTTTGTCCTTTTATAATTTTTATATCTAAAACGTGATTGTGAAGGTGAAGCAGATAATGAAGTGTGTGTGTGTATATATATACATATATAGGAGCCTATCCCAGGAGACTTAGGGCACAATCCATCGCAGGGCACACACACAATTTGGGAACGCCAGTTAGCCTAACCTACATGTCTTTGGACTGTGGGAGGAAACCCACCAAGCACAGGGAGATATAAATACAATTTCTGATATAAACATTAATGTCTACAATACCAACCAAAATAGAGTTTTTTGAAAATGTGAAACATTTTGAAAGTAACTTTAACTTAAAATAAAGGTTGTATCAGGAGGTGGCGACAAGTGGTTGCTAAAAATGTACTTCATTCATTTATTCATTCAAGAGATTAGTTAAAAATGTTGATTTATCCAGTAATGCAATACGTAAAGCCTTGAGTCTTGTGGGAGAATTATGTTTATTGTAAAGAATCGAAAATCATGGCTCTCAATTTATCCATTCATGCAGTTTAGAGTGAATTTGTCTGATCCAAGTATGAGGTTGCTTAGATTTGAAAGGGCTGTCATGACATCTTCTGGAACATGTATCATTTCATCCAGGGCACTAATAACCACTAGCTCCTGTCTGCAAATAACCTGTAGGTAGTCAGGGTTCAGTGGCCGTCTGTGCAAGACATGAACTAAACGATCATGAAGTTGTTTAAGAATGCATTGCTGGAGAGATTCCTAAATTATTAAAAAAGAAAAGATGTATTCCAGTGTAAAGACTGTGTATAAGTTAAATGTTTTGATGCTGTACAGTATATCTTGTTCAAACCACATTGTTTCAACATAGTTGCTATGTAAAGTACAACATGCTATATGTATTTATTGCTGTAACTGTAAGTTTAAACAGACCAAACACCAGTTTAAAAAGTCATAATGAATGATCAATTCACCACACTCACATTGTAAAGACACTAGTCAGTCACATAATATTTCTATTATGCTGAGTGAATTTTTAATATGCTTTCGCAAATTAAAAATGTGACTCTGATTCAAAAATGTGATTCCATAAAATTTAAACATCTACCACAATAACAACCATATATGATGTTTGTTTGTTTTTTTTCGAATTATGAATTGTGAACTTTTGTTTTGCACAGTGGTACACTAGCTAGTGCATTCAAGTCATAATTTGTATTGGAACGGATAACATTATAATAAACATCTTCACAAATCTTAATCTATCATTTTGATAAAATGTGATAGTTTTTTTTATCAGCCTTTTACTGTCAAACTCCTGGTCTGATCTCTATGTTTTAAGTTTTCCCCCCTTGTATCCTGTGTTTACATGGCTATTCAAGCACATGGCCTTTGTTTTGATCCTCTGCCATTTGCCCTGGTCTCTGTGACATCACCACCACCACCCCTCCCACTTCCTCATTATTATTCTATCAAGATGATTTCACTCACCTGTTTTCACCTTCTCCCCCTCTCTCTGTGTTTTTGCCCCTTCTTTCATCCAGGCTGGGTCCTGTTCTWCTTAGTTTGCGCTGCTTTGCAGTTTCYCRTCCCGAGGCCAGCTTGCTCTCGCTCTTCTTCGCAGCCGTGCAGTTCAGCAGACTTCGGCCCTATCGCCCCCTGCTGACCGCCGAAGGAACTACAGCCAYGTCTCCTAGTCAAGACTCTTTTTCCTCTTCGGAGTGGTTKTTGTTTTCTTGTTTTTGGGTTTTTAATCAAGGCCTTTTCCCTCTTCGGAGTGGTTTTTGTTTCCTGGGACATTGGCACTCCTGTGTTTTTACTTCAAGAGAGTAGCTCAGTTTTTCTGTTTTTGTTTTTTGTTTTTGTCTTCTTGCCTGAGTCAAGGTATCGCTTGGAGAAACAAATAAATGAATAATACCMTGAAGGAGACCTGCAATTGTGTCCGTCCTGTTTCCCTGACAGAACGATCTGACCCACATGGACACAGCAGGTCCCGATCCCGTCAGATCAGTAGTGACCCAGCAGGGGGTACTCCTAGGCCAGCATGAGACCCATTTGACCAGCACCACGCAAGAGGTCGAGTTCCTCGCCAACCAAGTGGCGGACCTCACTGCCCACATCCAGGAACTCCAGCGAGAGGGCGCTTAAGCAGGTTTGGCCCACCTCTCCTTCCGTCATGAGCATGAACCCMGCTGTAACAACCCACCTCCCTATGACGGGGACCCCAACTCCTCTCGAGCCTTCCTGACCCAATGTTCAGTAGTGTTCGCACACCAGCCACACACGTTTGCGGCGGAAGAGACAAGAGTGGCATTTGTCTTGACTCTCCTTACGGGCAAGGCTCGTGAATGGGGAACTTCTGGGAGGCCAGGTCCCCATGCTGTGACTCGTTTAATGATCTTCAGCAGGAGATGATGAGACTTTTTGACCGGTCGSTCAGAGGACAGGAGGCAGCGGACAAGCTCGCACGGCTTTGTCAGGCAGGTTGTTCAGTCACGGAGTTTGCCATCCAGTTCAAGACCTTAGCAGCCTCCKGTGACTGGAATGAGGCTGCCTGTCGGGCAATGTTCCGGGCCGGCCTWGAGGAGGACATACAGGACGAACTGGCCACTCATGACTTGCCACAYGACCTTGATGATCTCGTCAATCTGGCACTCCGCATCGAGGCTCGCCTCTGTCGTCGGCACCAGCGCCGGATGGTYCGCTTCCCTAGTCGGGTGGAAGGTTCCCACTTTCCCTTGGCGACTGCTGATCTGCCAGAACCTGAACTCATGCAGGTGGGGCGTCTTCGTCTCACACCCCAGGAGAGACAACTGCGTCTGACCAAGGGCCTGTGCCTTTATTGTGGGAGGCCAGGCCACTTTGCAGCAGCCTGCCCAGCAAAAAGCCAAAGCTCATCAGTGAAGCAGGGGGCCCTGGTGAGCACTATTCCTTTTTCACAATCCCCCTCCTCTCGCACTCTTTTGCCTGTATTGGTCCAGTATGGGAAGACTTCAGTGTCGTGCTCAGCCTTGATCGATTCAGGGGCTAAGGGTAATTTCATGGACAGCTCAATGGCCGCACGGTTGGGTATTCCAGCCATACCTTTGCCTGAGTCTATCCCTGCCCGATCCCTAAGTGGGACTTTAATTGCTACCATCTCTTATCAGATACCCAAGGTTAGCCTAGTGGTCTCAGGCAATCACAGTGAGGAAACCACGTTGTACCTTCTAGACTCTCCTAGTGCTCCTGTAGTTTTGGGGCACCCCTGGTTGGTACAACATGGCCCTCATGTTGATTGGTCTGGAAATTCTGTTTTTTCTTGGAGCCAAAAATGTCTTGCTTCTTGTCTTGGTCCTGCCCCTTTTTCTGGTTCTGTTTGTCCTGTGTTGCAGKKGGAGGTYGCTGATCTGTCTGGRGTTCCGGCGGAGTACCACGACCTGCGTCTGGTGTTCAGCAAGTCCCGGGCCATGTCCTTGCCTCCTCACCGYCCTTACGACTGTGCTATCGAGCTCCTCCCAGGCACTTCTCCRCCCAAGGGTCATTTATATTCCCTTTCAGGTCAAAAAAGTGAGGCCATGGACACATATATCAGTGAGTCCCTCAAAGCCGGCCTCATCCGTCCCTCCTCCTCTCCTGCGGGTGCGGGGTTCTTCTTTGTCAAGAAAAGGGATGGTTCCCTGTGTCCTTGCATTGATTATCTTGGGTTGAATGACATTACGGTTAAGAACAGGTACCCCCTCCCTCTTATGTCTTCAGCTTTCGAACTSYTGCAGGGAGCCAAGGTCTTCACCAAGCTTGACCTGCGCAACGCCTACCATCTAATCCGCATTCGGGAGGGAGATGAGTGGAAGACAGCTTTCAACACGCCCACGGGACACTTTGAATACCGGGTCCTTCCATTTGGTCTGACCAATGCACCTGCTGTCTTCCAGGCCCTGGTCAATGATGTGCTGAGAGACATGGTAAATCAATTTGTCTTTGTGTACMTAGATGACATCCTGATATTTTCCCCCTCTTTGCAGGTACACACTCAGCATGTCCGCCAGGTGCTGCAACGGCTTTTGGAGAACCAACTATTCGTGAAAGCGGAGAAGTGCATCTTCCATGCAAGGTTGATTTCGTTCTTGGGGTTCGTGATTTCGGCGGGTGAGATCAKAGCCGACCCTGCTAAAATAAGGGCGGTAGCTGAGTGGCCAACCCCTGACTCTCGGAAGGCTCTGCAGCGGTTCTTGGGGTTCGCCAACTTYTATCGGCGCTTCATCCGGAACTTCAGTCAGCTGGCTGCACCCTTAACRGCGCTCACCTCTACAAAGGTTATAAGCATTTCACTTCATATCATACTGTGTATGTGACGAATAAAATTTGAATTTGAATTTGAAAGGTACTGTTTAGATGGGGTAATGAGGCCCAGGAGGCCTTTGATAAATTAAAGTCCCGGTTTGTCTCTGCTCCTGTCTTGTCTACTCCAGATCYTGAACAACAGTTTATTGTTGAGGTGGATGCTTCCGATGTTGGAGTGGGCGTGGTCCTGTCACAACGCTCTCTTTGGGATGGTAAGTTGCATCCTTGTGCCTTCTTTTCCCACCGCCTGAGCCCCACTGAACGGAACTACGACATAGGTAATCGGGAGTTGTTGGCAGTCAGACTGGCTTTGGGTGAGTGGCGTCACTGGCTGGAGGTTGCAGTCCAACCATTCATCGTCTGGACTGACCACAAAAATTTAGAGTACATCAATTTGGCCAAGAGACTAAATTCTAGACAGGCCCGCTGGTCCCTTTTCTTCAGCCGTTTTAATTTTACTMTCTCCTACAGGCCTGGGTCTAAAAACACAAAGCCGGACTCCCTTTCTCGCMTGTTTGAGACCCCCGAGAGGGAGGTTAATATTGACACCATCCTGCCCAAAGGCGTTGTGGTGGCCGCCCTCTTGTGGGATGTCGAGAGGGAGGTTCAGGAGGCCCTGCGTAAGTGCAGAATACCCAGATGGGTTCCAGGGGGCAAGTTGTATGTTCCCTTGAGACTGCGCTCCAAAGTCATCCAGTGGGGTCACTCATCCAGGCTAGTTTGTCACCCAGGAGTTCGGAGGTCGCTGGTCTCCATCCGTCAGCGATTTTGGTGGCCCTCCATGGCCAGGGATGTCAGGCAGTTCRTGGCAGCTTGCTCAGTTTGCATCCAGAACAAGAGTGCATCTTCGCCTCCCGTTGGTCTGCTTCAGCCATTACCCATCCCCGCCCGCCCGTGGTCACATTTGGCTCTTGATTTTGTCACTGGCCTTCCCAAGTCGAGGGGCAACACCGTCATTCTCACGGTAGTGGACCGCTTCTCCAAAGCTGCCCACCTCATCCCTCTCCCAAAGCTCCCCTCTGCCAAAGAGAYGGCTCAGGTGGTGGTTGACCAAGTATTCCGGATTCATGGTCTTCCGGTTGACGTGGTCTCCGATAGGGGCCCACAGTTCGTCTCTCGGTTTTGGAAGGAATTTTGCAGACAGATCGGGGCCTCAATGAGTCTGTCATCTGGATTCCATCCCCAGACCAATGGRCAGTCTGAGCGGGCTAACCAGGATTTGGAACATGCTCTCCGCTGCCTGGCATCCCATAATCCGACCTCTTGGAGTCAACAGCTGTCCTGGGTGGAGTATGCCCRTAATACTCTACCAGTTTCTGCCACAGGTATGTCACCATTTCAGTGTTCTGTTGGCTATCAACCCCCTCTCTTCCCTTCACAGGAACCCGAAGCGACGGTCCCGTCTGCGTTGGCTTTTGTTCAACGTTGCCGGCGCACCTGGAGAAATGCTAAGGAGGCCTTGGCCCGGGCTAGTAGACGGACCAAAGCCGCGGTCGATCGCCACCGGATTTCTGCCCCTAACTATGTTTGTGGTCAAAGGGTATGGCTTTCTACCAAGGACTTGCCTCTCAGGGTAGCCTCACGCAAGTTGGCGCCCAAGTTCATTGGCCCGTACCGGATCACAAAGGTCTTGAACCCAGTGGCGATTCAGCTCAAGCTCCCTTCCACGCTTGGTCGGGTACACCCAGTTTTTCATGTTTCTAAGGTTAAACCTGTGTATTCCTCCCCTCTTGTTCCTTCTGCCCCGACACACCCTCCCCCCCCGTCTAGTGGATGGCTCCSCAGTATACACTGTCAGGAGGTTGCTGGACGTCCGTCGCAGAGGTCGGGGTTTTCAGTACTTAGTGGACTGGGAGGGCTATGGTCCGGAGGAGAGGAGTTGGATTCCGGCCCGGGATGTTCTGGATCAGGCGCTGGTCGAGGACCTCCGTCGACGACGAGGTGAGCCCCTCCCTGGGGGCGCCCATGGGGGGGGGGTACTGTCAAACTCCTGGTCTGATCTCTATGTTTTAAGTTTTCCCCCCTTGTATCCTGTGTTTACATGGCTATTCAAGCACATGGCCTTTCTTTTGATCCTCTGCCATTTGCCCTTGTCTCTGTGACATCACCACCATCACCCCTCCCACTTCCTCATTATTATTCTATCAAGATGATTTCACTCACCTGTTTTCACCTTCTCCCCCTCTCTCTGTGTTTTTGCCCCTTCTTT
>QMIH01002909.1:31019-41019 GCA_003987875.1 Clarias batrachus
TGAGAGATTTGATAAATGTCCTGGTGAAGTTTTCTGTAAGAGTAGACGTGTGTAACAGTGAAGGAGTCTCCAGTGTCAGCACTCATTAACAGTCGGAGGTGAAGCTGCAGGACATGCTGCGCCGCAACGCTTCTGTCTTTTATGCATGATTCTTGTTGCCATGGTAACACTGGTACTATACGTCTCATTGGGGGGGGCGTGTCTGCTGATGATCCACAAGCTGCTGTTTGTGGATTATAATTCCAGTCCAACAGTCTATTACCCCCCCGGTGTTCCCGACTGATTACCCAGCATGGTTCACTTTCCATGTTCTACAGTCTGTTCAGGTGGTGATGTTCAGACTGTCGTCTGGAGCTCGACCTCTGGAGTCTGGAGCTGAGGTTCCGGGCGCTCGACGTCAGTCTCGGCTCATTTGATTGATTGCAGGTTGTAGTTCTGCTCATCGTGGGTTAATCGGATCCCCCTTTTTAATTTCACCCCATTAATGGGCCGTGGAGTGGAGGGAACGTCACGTCCTCCCCTCGTCCTCCTCTCATCCTCCCCTCATCCTCCCCTCGTCCTCCCCTCGTCCTCCTCTTGTCTTCCCCTCGTCCTCCCATCGTCCTCCTCTCGTCTCTGGCGTTTCGGACTCAACAGGTCGACGCTTGTTGATTGCGCTCAGTGAATTGACTGGACTCGATGCGTTTCTAATTTAATTATAGATTTAGCTTCACGCTCCTTTTCTCAGAGTCAATTAGAAACATCTGCAGATGATAATCATTACCTTTAGTGTGTGTGTGTGTGTTTGTGTGTTTTCCGACACAAAACAGACCGCTCTTTACGTCTCCCAAGGCGACTGTGATGAACTGAAACCACTCTCACTCCGCTTCCTTAATGCTCCTCGTATCGGATCGGCCTGTGGTCCTCTACCTCCACTTACTCTCTCCCGTCTCCTGCTTGTTAATCTAATTATCCTCAGATGTTGCGTGTGCTGTCGATGGCAGAGAGAGAGAGAGAGAGAGAGAGGTGATTATATTGGATCAGGTATCAAACACTCCCCGGTGGAGCAGCATTATTTTGACCTCGCGCTTGTTTCACTATAAAACACTGGATGATTCTCAGCGTTGATGTCGTCGCTCGTTCAGACTCGAGAGCTGCAGCGTTAATTACCGGAGGACGAGGAAATGGAGTGTAGAGTTTGTGTAGGTCTGAGGTGTTTAATCGTCCTGTAGATCAGGTCTATTGCTGTTCATCTCTTTCTGTTTAATGTTCGAGTATTTTAAGTCTCTCACACACACTCACACACACACACACACACACACACACACACACACACACACACACACACACACACACACACACACACACACGGGAAAAGGTTTTCAGTCTAAAGTAATGATCATGTTAATTGGTGCAGAACCTCATTAGAAATCTTAGAATCCAAAACTACCTGAAGAACCCGTGTGTGTGTGTGTGTGTGTGTGTGTGTGTTTATTGAAATGTTACTGTAACTGTAAAGAACTGGATGAGGTTTTTCATTACATTTAATTACATTTAGACAAAATAAATTACTGAGCAGCGCGAGAACCTGCAGTCAGATAAAGTCTGAGTGTACAAATAAAAATCAATAAAGTAAACCATCAGACCAGTCTAATACTGCTAATGAATATTTATATATATATACTGTTATATAATCATAAACTCATTATTTATTAATCACTTTTATCTTTTGAGAGAGAGAGAGAGAGAGACCATGGAAGAGAGAAACAAATAGAAACAAAGTGAAAAATAAGTAGTGTAGAGAGAGAGAGAGACAAACAGAGAGAAGTGGAAGAAATGAGACAAGGACAGACTGAGACACACAGTGAGGAGAGACAGGAGCTGGAGCAGGAGTCTGTGCTGATGAGCGGCGGTGCTCTGGGCGGAGCCTGTAGCAGGTGAGGACGAAGGTGTGCAGATGTGAACATCTGTACAGAACTGATCCGCATGCTGATGTCGTGATCTTTCACTCGTTAAACATTCCAGCTGCTTTCTGCCATCATGGAGCTGCTGTGTTGTTGTCCGTGGTGCTGAAGGCTGTCCAGAGAAGTGAAACTGTGTGTGTACTGTATCTGTGTGTGTGTGTGTGTGTGTGTGTGTGTGTGTGTGTGTGTGTGTGTGTGTGTGAGAGTAGAGATGCCTGCAATGCGCTGTTCCTTGCGTCAATCAGCACAAGTGATTAGAGAGACGCTGGAGTTTGCCGTCACCTCGGGCGCTGCCGGTTAAATAGACCAGAGCCAGAGCTGCTATTTTAGCTGCTGAAGTTCTCTGGGGAGGAGAAACACAAACACACGGAACGCTCCTCATCCCCCCCCCCCGTCTCTTTCTCTTCTTCTTTCTTTCTTTCTCTCTGTTTTTCTTTCAGTTCTGTCTCGTACTCTCTCTTTATTCTTTCAATCGTGCGTCTCGCTCGCCTCGTCCTCAATTTGCATCTGAAGAATTAAATTTCTTCTCCTGCGTCTCGTCCCTGTTTCCACCGCTGTTCTTCTCTCACGTCAAATCCTTGCATCAGCGCTCACCCTACACGTCCCCCTGGCAGACCCCCCCACCCCCACCCCCCCTGCAACCCCCCTCCATCAGCCCGGTCCCACTGGAGGGCTTCAGCTCAGTGTGGGTGTCTGGATCGTACCACTGACTCCAGAGCAGGGGCGTCCATCAGGCTCGGTGCTCTGCTCCAGCTCCTGGTGAAGAAACAACAACAACAAAAAACACCTGAGAAGGTCCTGAAGGATCAAAAGCATATCCTGAACGTCTGACTTCCTGTTTAATCAAACTGAACTGACACCTGAAACTGCTCCTGATTCACTCGTTCTCCTGCACGTATTCATGTGTCACTCGGATTTTCTTTGGCATTTGAAGCCTCTTTTTTTTTTTTTTTTTTTTGCGAGAGAGCCGGAGTGAGAGATCAGAGAGGTTAGATCAATCCCACTTCAAAGCCTAAATTCTGAATGGGTTCATGCGAGAAAGAAGCAGCACCTGTTTCAAGATCGACTGAATATGAAAATAAAGCATGCATTTGAAAAAAAAAAAGACAAATGATTCATTTCACGGAGCTTCAAAGCGAGACGCGCGCCGGCTGTTAGTGGAAATCCACCTCCGTGAACACACACACGGGACTCCGAGCCCGAGATCTGACCCAAACCTGCCAGGAAATCTCTATACGAGCGCCTTACAGCTAAACATGTTAGAGCACCCTCTACAGTCAGAGCCATGAAACTACAACTGTTAACCACCTGAAAAACAAACAAAAAACAACTGAATGTGTCTTTAGATTTCTGACACGGCTTTGAGGTTAACGTATTGATCTGAAATTGATCTGATTGGTCAGAAGCTGTTGATTAATTCTCCATACCAGCGGCCCTGACAGCAGTGAGGCTGCGCTCAGTGGAGATCGTCTCAGGTCTGCTTTCTGTAGATCTCATCAGCGCTTTAACCTTCACTGAGGGAACCGAGGAGAGAAGAAGTGGAAACTCCATAAAGATGGAATCTTCAGAGGAGGAAACCTCGTGAGGCCGGATGTGAGATGTGAACGATTCATCACATAAGGAACGATCTCCGATTAAACACAGAGGAGAACATCACCCGAGAATTATAGGCTCACTTTTAAAAACGTCTAAACGTCCTCACACACGGGGAACGACGGAGGATCATCTGGTGACTCCGGAGCAGGAAGGAGAGAAACAGGACGAAGGTGTTTGTTTGTTTGTTTGTTTGTTTATTTATTTATTTATTTATTTAGACTCAGTAGAGCGAGGGGCGGGGGTGTGTCCGGTCTGATCTCAGCTCTGGGCAGAAGCTCTGTCCTGTGGAGTCACTGTAGTGACACAAAATATCCACACACACACATACACACACACACACACACACACACACACACACATCCTGAAAAACACACTGCTTTATTAAGTCTTAAAGGTCCCATGTGTGAGTTTACAAGTGAACACAGGAATCAGAGCTCCCCCAGTGTGTGTGTGTGTGTGTGTGCGTGTGTGTGTTTGTGTGTGTGTGTGTGTGTGTTCAACTCCCCAGCTGAAATACCCTTTAATGAGGCATTTTGTTTATACCTCCCTCACTCCTCTTGTTTCACTCCTCTTGCGAACGCACCATTTCAGTGTCTATGTAAATGAGCTCCTGCTGAGCCACACCCTTTTAAATTTTCTCACTCGCGCCGCTGTTCCTTTCATTCCTGTCGTTTATGAAACCATCCTGTCGCCGCATCCCGTCACCTCCTCATCGATAGTCATGTGACCGGGGCGTCTCTCAGCGCTAGTTATTACCGCGCGCTCGGCAGATGATCAGTCACGACGTGACGTCCGCTTGTTCTGTAAAGTAGCTTTGTGATTTAACGTCAAGAGCCGTGAGCAAAGAGAGAGAAAAAAAAACCCCGAGTGAAACAGAGAGAGAAGGGAGCGAGGTGCAGGACACGAGTGCTGGCTGAGACAGCGAGGATCTCAGGACCACCTCGAGACGGCAATCAGGTTTTGGGTTGAGTGCCGGAGAAAAAAGATCAAATTTAGATTCTTGTCATCGCCGTTTGATTCCTCATGAGAAAAGAACGCAGATATTTTTACTCTAATTCTGGTCTCATTTATATTTTCCTGGCCTGCAGTCGTTTGCTTAATATTACAAAGAAAGCGGAGAGAGAGAGAGAGAGAGAGAGAGTGAGTCATGCTGTAGTCAGGAGACTGAGCGTTAATACCAGCAGTGTGTGTGTGTGTGTGTGTGTGAGCTCAAAGCCACTCTGCCTCTGCGCTGTGCTTCATTTGGAAGAATAAACTCTCATTAGTTCCCCTGAAAGGCATTTTGGGTAAAATGGAAGAGGCAGGAGGTGAGACGCTGAGACGCTGAGACGCTGAGACGAGGGAAGGGATGAAGGGAGAAGAAAGAGACCGGGGGTTTATTCACAACGCAGATCGTTTAAAGAGAAGGAAAGTCGAGGGAGCGACGTCTGGATCACAGGACGGCGCGCGGGATCTCAGTCGACATTTTTAATAAAATCATGTGCACTGAGTTTCTGCGGCTCTGAGTCGCGTCAGACGTCGCGGTGAGGACGAGCTCGCAGTCAGACGTGAGGAAGAACGCTTTAGTGTCTCTGTGATTGACGGGCGAGAGGGAGGAAGCCCCGCCCACACAGAGAGCATGTCAGAGCTGCCTCTTCGCTTCATCTACAACAAGTATTGTGAAAAAGTTTGTAAAGTTTGTAACCCCACCCCCCCTCTTTTTGTAAACAATACTCTTCTTCTCCTTTTTCAAAACTTATATGAATGTATTTTATAGACGGATGACGCTCGAGTGACGCAGCAGCACCACAGCCAGTCATGGTGACGTTTGCTAATCTTGGGCGTCCGTGAGCTCACGCTAGCATACGGAGCGGATTGTGCTTCCTCCGAGTGTGTTACACCGCTCCATACGCTCTGTGTGTCTGTGTGTGTGTGTGTGTGTGTGTGTGTCTGTGTGTGTGTGTGTGTGAGACTGACCTGGAGGAAACGCGAGAGCATTCACCCTCCTGGTTGGTGGTTGTGGCCCTGATGGGGGCGTGCCCTAGTGGTGGGCGGGGATTGACTACGACTAAATGTAGGAAGAAAATGTTAAAAACATGGAAAATAATCTCTTTACTATCTGGACAAACGTATTTGTCCAAACCTGGAGTGACATTGTATCCAAATAAAGACTTTATTACGGAGTCGCTCGGCCTTTTACAGCTCTAACAACTCTCACTCTTCTCTGAAGGCCGTCCACAAGATTGGACGTTGGAGTGTTTCTGTGTGAGTTAGTGTATCATTCTGTAGAGCGTTTATGAGGTCAGACTCTGGTGCTGGACGAGAGTCTCCACTCCAGTTCATCACAGAGCTGCTCGATGGGGTTGAGGTCAGGGCTCGGTGTTCGGGCCGCTCGAGTTCTCAGCACACCATGTCTGTATAGTCCTCACTCTGTGCACTGGGGCGGAGTCACGTTGAAGAAGAAAAGGGTCTTCAACAAACTGTGGACACAAAGTGAATAAAGAGTATAAGACTGTCCAGGATGTCCTGGTCTGCTGAGGCATTAGGACTAGGGATAAGGGGCCTGAATTCAACAATTAACGGGTTTGGACACTTTTGTTCACGTAGTGTATAAGAATGTGTCTTGGGGTGCACAAACTTTTGCGCGGGGTTGTATCAGTGTAGACACAGTAATGTCTGAGCCTGAGGCTTCAGCTGGAGGCCGTGGAGTCGTTCACTGGGGTAAAGAAGCAGCACAAGGACACGAGTGAGTAGATCTGTCTCAGGGGGGAAAATGTGTGCGTGTGTACAGGTGTGTGTGTGTGTGTGTGTGTGTGAGAGAGAGAGAGAGAGAGCAGGTCTCTATTGGACCTGAGAGAATGTTCAGTGAATAAAGAGATGAAGAGCAGGATGAAAATCAGGAGAGGGGGGGGCGATTAGGGAGGGCACGGGGAGGCAGAGAGGGCGGAGTCAGAGGGCATGAATGGGATTAAAGCCGGCTGGTGGGGGACGTGCTCAGTGCGCAGTGCCGTGTCTCCAATGTGATGAACAGAGTGCGGATGTGAAAACCGAGGAAAAACTCCCTCTGTGTCTTTCTCTCTGTCTTTCTCTGTCTCTGTGTCTCTCTGTGTCTCTGTCTCTCTCTCTCCCTCTCTGTCTCTCTGTGCCTCTGTCTCTCTCTGTGCCTCTGTCTCTCTCTGTGCCTCTGTCTCTCTCTGTGTCTCTCTTTGTTTCTCTCCCTCTCTGTCTCTCTGTCTCTCTCTGTCTCTCTGTCTCTTTGTGTCTCTCTGTGTCTCTCTGTCTCGCTGTGTCTCTCTCTGTCTCTCTGTCTCTCTCTGTGTCTCTGTCTCTCTGTGTCTCTGTCTCTCAGGACGGTGTGGTGAAGCCGAGTCGCGTTTCTGCAGACTGAAGCTGATTAGTTTCCACTAACAGCGCGTGTGCAGGTGTTCACTCCTCTTACACTCCGCAGTCGTTAAGGAGCCGCGCTGTTTATCTCTTTATTGTTAATAATTTACATCAAAACAACGTTCAGCTCTCTCGAGTCTGCTGGAATTCAGTTTCTGTCACAAGTTAATAAAAAGTTACTTTTATACAGACGATCTTCTATCAAAAAAAGTTTTCCTAAAGAAGAGCGGAAAAGATCTCCAGGGTTCTCCGGGAGTTTACGGGTTCTAGGTTTTGTGTGATGAGATTTTACTTGAATTATTTTCTGGATCCTCAGCGCGGGAAGATTCAGACGTCCTCAGGATCGAGCGCTAAGTGTTAATGTAATTACAACATTTAGAGCCTGCTGTATTCAACAAGCTCCAGTTCTGACACTGTGGGGGAAAACAGCTTAAAATTATTATGTGTGTGTGTGTGTGTGTGTGTGTGTGTGTGTGTGTGTGTGTGTGTGAGCAGTGAAGATTTACACTACAAAGAATAAACATGTTCTCAGATGTCAGTGAGGTTCAGAACAGAACCATGAGCAGATCGTGAACACCAGAAATGAGCGTGAGGGCTGAGGAGACGGAGGAGACGGAGACGGAGGAGACTGAGACGGAGGAGACTGAGACGGAGGAGATGGAGACAGAGACGGAGGAGACGGAGGAGATGGAGGAGACTGAGACGGAGGAGACGGAGACGGAGGAGACGGAGACGAAGGAGACAGAGACGGAGGAGATGGAGGAGACTGAGACAGAGGAGATGGAGACAGAGACGGAGGAGACGGAGGAGATGGAGGAGACTGAGATGGAGGAGACTGAGACGGAGGAGACGGAGACGGAGACGGAGGAGACGAAGGAGACGGAGACGGAGGAGACGGAGGAGACTGAGACAGAGGAAACAGAGACGGAGGAGAGGCTGAGGAGATGGAGGAGAGTTGTACCAGATAAAAGTGGACAGTGTGTCCTCACTTCACTCTGGGGTTTTTCTGAAGACGCCTGGAGACGACGTGACGAATCACCAGCAGAAGATAATCAGCTCCACCTGCTCCATAAACACGCACACAAATCCTGCAGTGATGTTCTCTGATTAAATCCCACTAATCCCAGGAGAACTCACAGGAGCTTTATGGAAATGAGTTCTCATCCCTGTGATGTCGGCCTGCGTGCAAAAGTCTTGACCCCCATCAGTTCTCCATATTGTGTTTCCAAAGCTTCAGACTTTCTGTTTCCAGACTGGTGTTGTTTAATGCAGTGCTGAGGGACAAATGTCCACACTTCCTGAAGGAGCTTATCATCAAGAAGACAGAAGGAGAGAGAGAGAAAGAGACAAAGGACGAAAGAAAGGACGGGAAAGAAAATAACAGGAAGGAAGGACAACTGAAAATACCATCAGAGAAAAAAGGATATAAAGAGAAAATGAAGGAGACACCAAGTACAAGGAAGAGATGGGGGTATGGTAGAGGACAGCAAGGACAGACAGACAAATGAAAAGAGGAAAAAAAGGTATAAAGAAGGAGAGGAAGAACAAGGACAGAGAGAGAGAGAGAGAGAGAGTAGAAATAATGAAGAGGAGAGGAGATGATGGTGATGATGACGTTAAGGATCCTGGAGAGCCGTTTCAGTTTCATTCGAGCATAAAACCACACGGTGCTGAATACTGAGGGGTCGGAACAGACGAGAGGGGAATGAGGTTCTAACGCAAACACCAGAATATTTTACATCGTCTGAGTGTGTGTGTGTGTGTGTGTGTGTGTGTGTGTGTGTGTGTGTGTGTGTGTGTGCGTGTGTGCGTGTGTGTGGAGGTCACATGGTGTCTCAGTGCTCTGTGGATTCTCTTCAGACTCTCCAGTTTCCTCGTAAAGTCCTGACTGCTGTTCTCCCCTCCATGCGCCCTGAGCTCCCAGCGGTAGATGTGTTCCAGTCCCTCGTGACTCCTACAGAGGATAAGAGCTGTAGAGGACAGAACGAGGGACAGAGGGGATGAAGAGTGATTGACAGGTGAAAATCTTCCTCACGGCTCTGTCGCTGGTCAAACACATCACACACACTCGAGGAACACACGTGCTGAAGATAGAGGATCAGTGTGGAGTGTATCTCTGTTCTTCTGACTGTGTGTGTGTCTGTGTGTGTGTGTGTGTCTGTGTGTGTGTTCAGTGACATTTAACCTAATGTGTGTGTGTGTGTGTTTGTGTGTGTGTGTGTGTGAGTAAGAGAGAGAGAACAATGGTTTTCTATTTTTGGTGTAAATCGACTCCATGTTGAGGTCGGATGAGTGTGTGTGGGGGCGCTGGAGTACGCAGGAGAACATCCAGATCTTTCATCTGTCAGCCTGAGAGAGAGAGAGAGAGAGAGAGAGAGAGAGAGAGTGTACTCTGGGTTGATCATCCTCGTGATTTGTTCAGATCTGATGTGATCGTCTCCACTGTAGATCGGAACACAGCAGATGATTAGACCCACGTGTTCTGTGTGTGTGTGTGTGTGTGTGTGTGTGTGTGTGTAAGTGGGAGGTACAGCTGCGTCTCCCCCTCCTGAATAAACGCTTGAAACTTGGAGATCTTCCGCACTTCCCTCTCCTCACTTCTGATCTCCTGCGTCCCGCAGCACTTCCTGTCCTCCAAGAAACACTCGCTTCTGAATCAAAGCCTGAGAGATTTCTGTCCGCATTCGCATCCGAGCGAGTGCGCGTGTAACGATCGTCTCCGTCTGACCTTCAGACACTTCGTTCGGATACACTGCTGAACATCAGGGACCAGAGAGAGGAGAAACTGAGAGAGAGACAAATGTAAAGGAGAGGAGTGAGAGAGGAGTGAGAGAGGAGTGAGAGAGAGGAGTGAGAGAGGGGAGTGATAGAGAGGAGTGAGAGAGGGGTGAGAGAGAGGAGTGATAGAGAGTAGTGAGAGAGGAGTGATAGAGGAGTGAGAGAGGGGAGTGACAGAGGAGTGAGAGAGGGGAGTGAGAGAGGAGTGAGAGATGGGAGTGAGAGGGAAGTGTGAGAGAGAGGAGTGATAGAGGAGTGAGAGAGGAGTGATAGAGGAGTGATAGAGAGGAGTGAGAGAGAGGAGTGAGAGAGGGGTGAGA
>QMIH01002910.1:13340-24218 GCA_003987875.1 Clarias batrachus
TATTGCTGCAGGTGTTTGTTTACATTGAGACAGTAGCGCATTAGTAGATTATTTTACAGTAGATGATTAAATCCCACACAGAACTGTTCATAACATCACTTTTACTCCACATGTAGATTCACTGATGCTGCAGATTAAACTTCAGACTGAGATCTAAGTGCTGCAGGAGATTCAGTCAATTCAGGCAGACAGTTTTATGTGATGCTGAGACACAATCTGGCTGGACAGACATACAGACAGACAGATTCTTTTCTGACGCTGGTTTCCGGTCCTTCAATGTATAAAATGTAAGATAAGATGTACCTTTACTCGTCCCACAGTGGGGAAATTTCTACGTTGTAGCAGCAAAGAACAATGTGCAAATATAAAGTATCAATAGTTATGTGTGTAAATACAAAAGAAAGAGAAAAGTAAACATTATTATAAATAAATATTTGTAGGCAGTTCAGTGTATAAATACAAAATACAGGGAAAAAAACAATACAGTATTTATACTTTCAATCAAATCAAACTGCACTAGGTAATGTAATATAATATTGCCCAGTAAAAAAAGATGTTATTGCACAAGAAACAGTATACTACTGTACAGATATCACTGAAAGAGCGGGTTCTGACCCAATGTACAGACCAAACCTTTCTTTTACTTATATAGAGGATTATCTGCTCATGTCGTGATGTGTGAAATTAACACAGTTTTGTTGTTGTTGTTGTCAGGGCGTGACCATTGTGAAGCCCATCGTGTTCGGTAATGTCGCTCGCTATTTCGGGAAGAAGCGTGAAGAGGACGGACACACACACCAGTGGACTGTGTATGTTAAACCATACAGGAACGAGGTAAAGTCTGATCTCGCAGTGACGCAGTGCGAGAGTAGTTCACTGTCATGTGACCCGTAACACACACACACACACAAAATAATAAAATGGTGCACGCAGACTACAGAATAAACTAATCCTGTATGTGTGTGTGTGTGTTTCCTCAGGACATGTCTGCTTATGTAAAGAAGATCCAGTTCAAACTACACGAGAGTTACGGGAACCCACTACGAGGTATTTATTAATCACAGTCTGTCAGTAGAGTGACAGTGCAAAAGGTTTAGGCTCGCAGGTCACACAGGCCAAGGAATACTGCATGGTTTTAGGGCTGTTTTTGTTACCAGGTAAATAATAATAATAACAATAATTTGCAGAGTAAGATAAGATCAGGTCCAAATAAGCAGTATAACCCCGGGTTTTCTGAGGGGTTCATGATGCAGCATGATTGCGCAATACTCTCTCTGGTCTACACACCACTTCCTGTTTCACAAAGGTAAAGAAACACTGTATGCGCAGACAGTCACATGGTTTTATTGTCGCTTTCAGTTTATTTCCTGACTATACAATAGTAATAACTATATGAGTATTTCTGTGCGCTTTTATTCTCATATTCCATTAGCCTTAAAATTTACATTTTAAAAATCATTATAACTTTTATTCTTTATGACATCTGAAAACCCAGCCACAGTGTGATGATGGAGAGCGCCCCTGTCGACACACACCGGCAGTACATCCATATAAGGAGTTGGGTCCACACTGCTCGAGATCTAATGGTTACAGATAACTTACTGTAGAAATAACACAGAGCTTCGAGCAGTGTTACTGTACCTGTGTGTGTGTGTGTGTGTGTTACAGTGGTGACGAAGCCTCCGTATGAGATCACAGAAACCGGCTGGGGAGAGTTTGAGATCATTATAAAGATCTTCTTCATTGACCCCAATGAGAGACCTGTGAGTAACTCACACACACACACACACACACACTTCCTGTTCCTGATGGGGTTTTAAGTCTCAGCTGGTGATGGAAAGTGATTGTAAAAATTTACAATTAGCTCCGCCCACAAAACCATAAGGAAGGCAAAGCTCACGTGCGCTGAAAAGAGAAATAAACAAAACACAAACCTAAACCTTGTTTATAACCTGAGACGCCGCCGCACGTCCTCGTCTGATCCAGCGGCGTTTCATCTGACTGACTGAAACATTAACATAATCACCGTGTGTGTGAGATGAGGGAACCTGTAAATACAGAAACATGACTGTATCAACTGGGAAACTAAAGCCCGGAGTCACAGGGAGCAGACGAGATCGTATTATCATGATACAGATACACTGATCAAGTTTATATTATAATTCTGTAAATTTCGTGAGTTTATAAATCCTCTGCTGACATCTGCTCCTTCCACTGTGAGCTCACGCAAGCAGAAGTGGCAGAAAGCACTGTCCTCCGTGTGTGTTACTCCGCTGTTACAACACTGCGTCAGAATTCAGAATAAAAAGAATTAATAAAGCTGTTCATTTAAAATCAAAACGGGGCTTCAACAACTCCATGTCCGAAACCGTGCACTGCCAGTACTGCAAGTGCGCCCTCTTGTGGTGCACAAGTTTAAAGTATATGTGAGAAATGCAGTGTAAAACGTACATCAGTTTAAAATATTATCAGGTAGTGGGGCTTTAATGCAATTGATGGAAAAATGAGTAATAGTAGACATCCCTAATTTACGTAAAAGGTTTAAGTGAAGGTTTAAGGTTCTTAGACGCGAGCGTTCTAATTTGTACTTTAAAATGGTTGCCATAGTAACAGGGAATAATTAATAAATTATTTGTAGAAAAGACATTTTCAAGAGTAACAAAATGTTGAGTTTTATACAATATTAATGAATCCTATCAGTTCTCATTAACAGACTTCATTTAAGCTGAGATTTATTTATTTATTTATTTACTTATTTATTTACTTTTATAATATTTGTTTTGCAGCTGTGAGGAAAGTCACAGCTCTGAGACCCAAAAACACTCTAAGAGGCGTTTCAGTGAAAACTGCTGCAGTAAGGGACTTGAAGGAGCAGTCAGCAATTCTAATCCAATCTCACATTCAGCAATGAGCTGAGACAGTCTGGTGTTTGTACAGAATTCTGAAATAAACAGCGGTGCAGACCGCTCCACACGACACTGTTCCACACGACACTGTTCCAGCAACTGGCTGCAGGGGGCGGAGCTTCTGAAGGAGCAAATCAGTGACCATTGTGCTGTGACAAGTGTTCCGGCTTAAACCAACCCCACCCACTGAGTACCAACACTTTCTGTTGGACAGGAACCGTACCTCTTCATCAGGAACCTTCGGCACTAGTGTCTGATGTGAATAGTAAAAGTTCTGGTACTTATTGTTCCGTTTGCTCTGTGTGTCTCAGGTCACTCTGTATCATCTGCTGAAGCTCTTCCAGTCCGACTCCAGCGCCATGCCTAAGAAAACCGTCGTCTCAGAGTTCTACGATGAAATGGTATGATCCGATCAGGCCACGCCCTCTTAACGAGTCCTCATCTACACGTTCTGTATTGTTTATCACAGACGTTGTGCCATCACAGGAGATGTCGTCTGTTTTTTTTGGTTTGTAGATCTTTCAGGATCCCACAGCGATGATGCAGCAGCTGTTAAACACCACGAGGCAGCTCACGCTCGGGGCCTACAAACACGAGACCGAGTGTGAGTGCACGTTTACACACTCATCAAGGCCGTGGTTACTGCTGAGTACTTAATGAGTGTGTGCGTGTTTGTGTGTGTGTGTTAGTTGCAGAGCTGGAGTTACGTACACGAGAGAAACTGGAGGCGGCGAAGAAGAAGACGAGTCTGGAGATCACAGAGCTGAAGGAGAAGCTGAAGGCCTCCAGAGAAAACATCAATTTCCTGAAGGAGGAGATCCGCAAACTGGAGGAGGAGGACCAGCTGAAGGAGCACTAACACACGCGCACACACACACACACACACACACCTTTACCTGTCAGGATCTCATCACCTCTATGGACTCCATGAATTTGACTTTTTAAAATTGTTCATTATTTTTACACTGGACTCCAGAACTGTTGGTGTTGCATCTCGTCTCTAGTCTGAACCAAACTGTGCAAGTCGTCAGTGTCGCGTTCCAGAGCTGTGGAGATCTGCATCGGAGCATGTTAGAGAATATTCCCCGGGTCAACCAATCAGCGTTTAAATCTGAAGTGATTGACAGCTGAATCTTGCGGCATCGCCTGAGGTGCTGGAGAATTAGTTCCACAGAGGGCGCTGTTTTATTTATCCTGAGGCTCTGCGTTTCTGTTTTTCCTTTTGTCTTTAATGCTTGGATTGATAGTTTGTACTGTTTGTATCATTAATTTTTTTTTACAACATGTCTCCATTTAATGTTAAACTACATTTCTATAATTAGCCCTTGACACATTTGTGGGTGTGGCCTAGTATCAATCCAGCTATTCATGTCATTAAACATAACGTACAATGCATTTTGTTCATACGTTTGTAAGTATAATTGACTGTCTCTCCACTAGAGGGACACCTGTGAACTGCACAAAGTGCTGAATATCAGGAGGTTTTCTGAATGTCAGGAACTTACCTGGATGGGGTGGTGCTTTTGTTAGAAAAAAGATGAAGCTGAGGTGTGTGTGACAGGTAGAGGAAATTATTAAAAAGAAATGTAACCCCCCCCCCCACACACACACACACTCCGTATTCCTTCTTCTCTTTTTTTTTTCTTTGAGTTTATTCTTATTAGAATTCTTATGAGTGAATGAAACCGTTCGTGTATTTCCACTCCACACCTGCAGAGGGCAGTGTGACGCTTTAGGGGTTTACCTAGAAGACCGACAGCTCGAGCTCCGGGTCATATGGTGTGCGTCTCCTCATCATACACCGGTATGAATATAAAACTCTTCTGAAGTAGTTGGTGTGAAATATTTATCATCTGTACTTGGAGGAAATGTTTGGAAAAGATGTAAAATGTTGGATACAGTTATTTGTTTTCAGTTGAAGTATATTGCAAATGCTATAGATGTCGACTCGTGGTTAGCATAACTAGCCGAATGCTACAGATGAGCTAATGAGTAACTGAAGTTGTGTGAAAGGAGCGTGTAGTGACGGATGCATTCAGAAATCTGTATTAAACTGTGTTCTAAACAGATGCATGTTTATTAATTGTTAGTTGGAAGGATTTACATTTGTCATGAATGTCAGATTAAGTTGATATCTAGTGATACTGCATTTTGTAGTTATGCTGTTCTGAAATGTTTGTGAAAGCATAACACTGTCCCATAGAATATTCAATGTGAGTATTAAAGCGTGATGGGGAATGTTTAAGGTATTAATGCTGGGTTTATGGTTCCAAACAGAAATAGTTTGCATGTTAATTAACTTAAGATTATTAAATGTGTCCATGGGGAATGTATTTAATTCTATTATATTAACCAGTGTTAATATAAAGGTAGATGTGATGTACAGTACATGGGAATGGGGGAAAGAGACAGTTGTATTGATTTTACCAGAGCAATCGCTATCATTTTTGCATTTGTACAAGTTGTTATACATGCAGTTAAGAAATGTATATTTTTAATATTTACAATATTACTGTAATATCTCAGGGTATGACTGGTACTGCAGAATACCGAAATGTGTTCAATTGTAGTGGGTTCTTCAGGCGCATGTACTAATTTCTTTTGTTCATATGGGAAAATCTAGGTACATTGCATTGAATGTAGTAGTATTGACTGAAGTGACACATTTGAATTCCGTCTTATTGGGATAATTTTGGTTTTATTCTAGACCACCATGTATGATGAAACAGTGATTATCTTTGTCATATTAAACTGCACTCGAGCAACGCAATAACGTGTCGGTCTCCTTATCATACACAGATTTCTGTGCATGATTCGTCCAGATTCCCCTAAATCTGGCGCCGGCAACAATTTTGTGTCTTTCCCACGGAAGAACCAGAGGACTATCTGAATTCAGTGTTCCTGAGGATCTCCAGCCTTGTGCGGACTAGACGTCCCATGTTCCTCTGGTTCCTGTGCAACTGACACTTAAACACAAACACGCCTCTCCTTACAGAAAATTTCACATCAACTGTTCTATGGAAACAATAACGTTAGAATGCATGCCTTAAATATAAACATTAAATTAAACTGCAGTGTAAATAAATACCTTCCTTTGTTCATGAAAAATGACCTGAAACCTTATCAAATAAATGAGCCTTCTGTTTAAATAGATAATTCACTGATGCCAGTGGAAATGTAAACAGTTCTGGAAGTCTTGATTTAGAACTTTTAGTTTTTTATTTATTTTTTGACAGAATTTATTTACAGAAAGCAGAAACATACTTGTTTGATCTCTATGTAATTATCGCTGCAGTCACATGAACTTGTGAATCCACGACTGATTTATACTCACCGAGCAAACGGATGAAGTCATATCAAGCAACATGGCCGCTCAGTGTAGGCTAGTTAAAGACGGTTAACGATTTCAGTGTAGTATACAGAGTGTAGCCAAACCACCCCGAACCAAAACTTTTACCTCAGATGTGTTAAAAAAAAATCACTCAATTACTGTAATTATGCTTAGCATCACAACTAACACAGGTATTGTGGGTTACGTAGTGTGTGTAATAATCTACTGGTGTTAGAGAAATTACTGACTCAGCCACATCATGTTTAAAGTTCACAAAGCTGATGTTAATGCAAATTATTATTAGCTAATGTTTTTCCTCCAGTTGTAAACATGTTAGGGCGTCAGCTTGAATATCACTTAACCATTGGTTAGTATTCTTACTAACACCTAGGTGAGTTATTTATGATATTAAAATTATGACATTTTGTTAGGAATAAATCATAGTGAAGATAAAAATGATTCAGGAAACATCTTAGACCTGAAAACGGCTCCTGAGGTAAAAGAAAATAGTTAAGAGTAGACAGGAGGACGTTTAAGAGTTTCTATAGCAGATGACAAAATGGCAGAAAGAAGAAATATTCTCCAAACACTGAACATAAAGCTAAAAGTGAACACTGCTCTTCTGTCTAATCTGCTCTTCTCGTTGTTTTACTTCCTTCCATCTCTCTTGGATTGTTGGCTACATATCATCCAAAAGTGCAACTTAAACAGACTGTGATCATGTAAACTGGTAAAAGCTGAGCCATTTGCTCCCATTAATCTGAAATGGATCACAAGTAATAAAATCAGTTTAGTAAATAAATGTTAAAACTTAAATATAGTAGCTACTGTGTGGAAATTGGTTGCTTCAAAAGTCGACACATTTTCCACATCTAGCTGTTTTAATTATCATTAAGATATTTAGCCTATAACAGAAACTTTGCATAAAGTAGTCATGATTACACAATTTCTTTATACACAAACATTATGATTTCACTGTCTGTTCTATTATCATATATTCTATTTTCACAAAGGGCACATTTCAATGCCCTTACAGAGGTCAGAGGTTATGTTTAAAACCAATATGTGTCTGGAGCTGGACTCTCTTGAGGAAGTGGTAGAGAAGAGGACACTTAACAAAATGCTGTCCATTATGGCCAACCTCAACCACCCACTTCACATGTTGTCAGCAACCAGAAGAGTGTGTTGAGCGAAGGACGTCAGTCGCAAAGCTGCTCAACGAACAGACTTAGAAACTCCTTTGTCCCAGAGCCATTCACCTCACTACAATGACATGTGAATTGTGGACTGAGTGATCAATGCTAGGCTAATCTGCTATTTACATCACGGTGTTACAAGCATAACTCTCATCTGTTAGCTTCACAGTCTGCTCAGTTACTAGTCAACTATTGCATCCTTTGCCGTTTACACATATACAAAAGTTCATTGCTACTTTCCTGCTGCTCTTTGCACACTTACTTGGGTATTTGCACAATTAATGCTATTTGCAGTGTTGGCATTTTGCCACATATAAAATTGCACATCATGACTGAACTTTAACCTTTGATTTTTTATTTATTTGATGCTTAATTATCTACGTCTTTATACAGTGGAACCTTCGATTACGACCATAATTCATTCCATTAGCATGGTTGTATATCAAAACACTTATAAATCAAAGCGAATTGATTACTATCATGGCAGTGGTGCGCGTGGACACAGCCACTCAAATTCCATTTGCTTTCTCTCTTTCTCTCAGCCTGCACTGTTTGTGTGTATATATGCGTCATTAGACAACATTCCACTCCCCTTCCCTTCTTGTCTTCACACACACAAGGCTCTGCCGCGTTTCTTGTCAATGGTAAAGTGCAGGGTAATTTGTTTTATTTTTACTTTACAGCAGTGATTCTGCTGTGTGTGTGTGTGTGTGTGTTTGTGTGTGTGTGTGTGTGTGTGTGTTTGTGTATGTGTTAGAGAGGTTAAAGATCCATTTTCTCTTTCTCTCTCAGTCTGCGCTGTTTGTGTGTGTGCGCACGTCATTAAATACCGCAGCCCTCCCCTCTTCCTCTCGTCTTCACACACACATGCACACAAGAATCGCGATAGAGCCTCCCCAAGGTCCTATGTCGAGCTTCCCGACAGTGAGGCAGTGGAGTTTTTCCTTGGGCAGGGTGGTGGAGCGAGCACTGGGTCGTTACGGAAGTATCTGGAAGTTTTGTAGTTCTGGGCCTCCACTGAGGCTTATAAGAAACTGGGTGCTGGAGTTTGGTTCACCTGCTTCCTTTTCCAGCTCCGGAGCACTGCACCTTCCTCCAGAAGGGTTTGCATGAGTTTAAAGTCCTTTGCAGCATGCCATACGGTCATCTTCCCTATCTGCAACAGCGAAAAGAAGTCATCCCAAGTCGTCACCGTGAGTTGACAGTCATGCGTCGTATTGCAAGCCGGGAGCCTTCCCGATCACCTCCTCCAGTCTCTCTCTGGGGAGCGCCACGCTCCACAATGTGTGTGCGGTCTGCTCACCAACCGGCATAAAAGTCCACTCGCCACGACGTCACTGTCAAAAAAAAATATTTAGGAGAGACCCCTCCGCTATGCCACTGTCTTGCATTCTGTGATGATATTGTTGATGTAGGTGAGGCATAGGCCTGACAAAGGTGCATCCTGGTGTGGAGTCCAAAAAGTCTTTGGGCACAGGGCACCCTCCAGAACACCTACCTACCTACCTACCTACCTACAAGCCAGACAGACTACATGTGTACGGAGTGCATGTGTAAATTACTCTGATACTCCTAACTGAAACCCAGTGGTGCTGTCTGAAAGCACATTCATCAAAAGTCGACTGGAAGGGAAAGCTATAAGCAACAGGAATCACCACAGGCTTAAGAAGATTCTCAAGCAAAGCTGATTCAACACCATGGCAGAGATAGTGCATCAAAGGCCACCACATACGGTCATCTTCAGGAAATGGGCTACAACTGCTGCATTCCTAGTTTCAAGCTTCTTCTAAGCCAGAGACAACATCAGAAATGTTCTGCCTGGGCTAAGGAGAAAAGAAAACTGGACTGTTGCTCAGTGGTCCAAAGTCCTCTTTTCAGACGAAAGTAAATTTTGCATTTCATTTGGAAATCAAGCTTGCAGAATTTGTAAGAAGAGTGAAGAGGCGCATACTCCAAGTTGTTAGAGATCCACAGTCTGTGATAGATGTTATGGAGCCATATCATCTGCTGGTCTTTGTCCACTGTGTTTTACCATCTCCAAGGTCAACACAGCATCTACCAGGGGATTTTAAAGCACTTCCTGCTTCCATCGATTTCCATTGATTTATTTTTACATAAACTATCACTGGTTTAATGACCATGCTATTATTGTGCTTGATTGGGCAGCCAACTAATCTGACCTGAACCCTATGAGTTATTGTCAAGAGGAAGGTTAGAAACACTCTGACCCCAAAATACAGATGATTTTGATTTAAACTGGGGGGAAAAAATGACTTTTCCAAGATAATTTTTCTGCTGGAATTTTTCTGTTACAATGATTAGATTGTATCTTTTTTAAAGTCTCTCTGCCACACACACACACACACACAATGTGGTCTTAAGACCTTCATGTGTGTCACCTGGCAACCGTCGTGTTGCTTGGATACAACAATCTTCTCCATTTTAGCCACAAGATCAAATGAGTTTGGACTGAAAGGAAGTGATGCGTTTGAACAAAGTGCAAAGCATCATAAATTTTTCAAACATAAAAAAATTATTATTTTTGGAAAAAATTATGATAAATTATGAAACTTATAATTAAGAAAAACAAAGAAATTGGCAAACACAAAGGGGAAAAAATGAGAAAAATGTTAATGAAAATGTATTGAAAAAATTAAAGTTAAAATGTACAGAAAAAAAATGGTTTAAACTATATATATTTATATAAGTTGGCAGACATTCTTATTCAGACCAACTTACAGATGTCTTTGAAGTCTTCATCAATAAATCCATCCTGGTTCACTACACTGTAAACCTGATTAAGTTGGCAAAACTCAAAATATGAGAGATAATCAGTTATATCAAAATTTTTAAGTAATGATGTTTCCAATTTTAAGTAAACAGAACTATCAATTATTGAGTTTCTTGAACTTGTGCAAATCAAATAAATTTTTGCAAACAATCCGGCCCGGGTATCAAACCCAGATCTTTTGCATGGCAGGCTAAACACCTACCACTAAGCCACCAGTTTTCCATAGATTTTACATTGGTGGAAGTTTAAGATGACAGAACTTATAATTACATAAAATATCAAATTTGTTCAGCTAACTTGAAAAGTGTCATTTCTACAAACTCATAAGTACCAAAAAGTTCTGAATACTCAAAAAGGTCTATTAATTTGACCTAATTGCAATTATTTACGTTAACAGTACTCAATGTGTTTAATTACTTTGAGCATTAGGGTTTACAGTGTAGTTTACGGAGTCCATGGTTACTCCAAGTTTGTGTGCAGTGACCAAAGGTGAGATAAATAAAATAAAATAAAATGGATAAAGAGTTGTCCTGGGATGAACAATTTAGTTTTTCAGGGATAAATTTTCATCTGTCGTCCATGATGAGATCTGAGCAGAGTCTCTGTAGTAGAGAAGAAGAAAAGAGTTGAGTCATGTCTTCACCAAGAGATATA
>QMIH01002910.1:62370-72529 GCA_003987875.1 Clarias batrachus
CTGTGAAGCCATTTTTATGCAACGCAATGATGGCTGCACGCGTTTCTTTGCAGGTCACCATGGTTAACAATGAAAGAACAATGATTTCAAGCATCGCCCTCCTTTTAACATGTCAACTCTGCCATTCTAACCCAATCAGCCTGACATAATGATCTCCAGCCTTGTGCTCGTCAACATTCTCACCTGAGTTAACAAGACGATTACTGAAATGATCTCAGCAGCTCCTTTAATGACAGTGAATGAAATGCAGTGGAAAGTTTTTTTCAGGATTAAGTTAATTTTCATGGCAATGAAGGACTATGCAATTCATCTGATCACTCTTCATAACATTCTGGAATATATGCAAATCGCTATTATAAAAACTTAAGCAGCAACTTTTCCAATTTCCAATATTTATGTAATTTTCAAAACTTTTGGCCGCAACATATACCAATATACTGTGTGTATATAAAATTTACATTTAAGCATAGCATTTAATAGAATATAGGAAAATAAAAAAACTATTTAAAAAATGACATGTCCAAAACACAACCTACTAAATCACCAGAAAAGGTCAATCATGAAACAATAAAATCATGAAATATAATAAGTTCATCACTGGTGTTTTTGTGAAAACAAACTCAATCCATCTTTCTTTTTGAATGAAGTCCCGGTAATACAGGTGACCCTGGGTGTTAATAAATCAAACAGCATCTCTTTTTTATTTCAGATACTGTACATGTTTGGAGGAATCTCACCCACAACAATCTCTTAAGCAAAGACAACTCTCACATCAAACACACCAACTGACTAAATGCAAAATCTCCCACATAGATAGTATAGTACTGTAATAACTCTATAACTGTGATAACTCACTAAATAAACTGTAGATGTAGTGATGTGCCAATAATTAAGATAGTTAAGACGACTTCACTCTTACCCTTCAGTCTGTGAACATGTCCTCCATGGCCGTTACTCATCTGACCTGAGCTGGCAGGTGAGAATAACAGTCTGATCATTAGGTTTGGCCTCCATGGTGGGTCTAAAATGCTATTAATCTTCCTGAGGATGGATGAAAGGGCAGCATAGAGAACAGGCGCCAGGGTGTGCCAGAGGCCTCCACTGATATTTGGTGAGGTAAGGGGTTTCCACTTTTGAAAATTTTGCTCAAATTTCACTAGAATTCAAATTAAGAAGTAGGGACAGTGGCTGATGTCTTCAAATCTTTGATTGGTCACGTTAAATACCCATAGGCTCCGCTCTATGAGCCCATGTTTAGTGGCAGAATTATTAACAAGATGGAGTAGGAGATTAAAACCACTATTTTCATTTGTTCATTGGGCTGTCATGTCAGAGCAAGCAAGTCTTACACATGAGCATCTTTCAAAGATCCCATTTTAATCCTGATTTGGTTTACTACATGTAACAGTAATACTATGTACTCTGTGACACACATACCAAAATAATCTTTTGGAGAAGTAAAATAATAAAGTTAACAGGGAAGAAGAAGCGAACTACAGTATCTGAACACAAATTATTTTTCTAGACAAAAAAGGTTTGCAGTCACATCAGTGCAGCGGCTCAGCGGCCCTATCTAGTGTGAACTGAATATACATCACTATGCTAATGTCTCACTGTTTATAACACAGGGTGTTTGTTTCCCTATGCTGGACTTTAAAAATGTTTTGGGAGATAAATTAACAGTATCTCACTTCTCCAGGCAGCACGACATTGCAGCTAATAACTGTACTATCTTTACATTTTGACCTAACCTTAACCTCAGAGACAGTCTTTAAATGTGCTGGAGAAAACTTTACGGAGAGGTTCAACTCACCTGTCATTAATACAGGATTTCAGACAAAAAATAAATAAATAAACAAAATGTAAATGCAACTCTGGATGTGAATAAATGCCATGACATTTTAAGGTCTTATCCAACCCTATGGTCAATGTGTACTGTAATCAGAGCTACTGGGGCTTCAAAAAACATTACAATGCGAGACCAGGTGGTGTATTTACATAAATAATAGCTACTCGTCATTTTGATGCTTTAAGCAGTTTATCAGTGCTTTTTTAACCCAGTGTCTATAGCCTGACCCCACACTCCTATTAGCATGTAATACTTGTCTTTTCCTTTGATGTCCTGCAGGATTGATGCACAATTGTTTCCCCCTGTGCTTTGGCGCCATCTGTTGGTTATAAAGCACATCAAGTCAAATACATACACTCACTCACTCATCTTCCATACTGCTTTATCCTTTATTCATTGTCGCGGGGGGGGGCGGGCCTGGAGCCTATCCCAGGAGCCTTAGGGCATGAGGCAGGTTACACACACATACACTCACACCCTGGACAGGGTGCCAAGCCATCACAGAACGCACACACATACACTCACTCATTCACACACTACTTTGGGAATACAAATTAGCCTAATCCGCATGTTGGACTCTTGGTGGAAACCGGAGTATCAGGAGGAAACCCACCAAGGGGGGCGGGGGGGGGACATGCAAACTCCATGAACACAGAGATGGGAATCGAACCCAGACATTGGAGGTGCAAGGCGATAGTGCTAACCACTACACCACCATGCTGCCCAAACATAGGATACTACGTGATGCTGGTGGAGAAAAACGTTTCCTGACTCGCTTCTCCAAAACACCCCAAAGTGTCTCAATAATATTTAGATCTGTTGACTGTGCAGGCCATGGGAGATGTTCACCTTCACTTTCATGTTCATCAAACCACTCTGCCAGCAGTCGTGCTGTGTGTATTGGTGCATTATCATCCTGATACACGGAACCGCCTTCAGGATACATTGTTTGAACCATTGGGTGCATATGGTCCTCCAGAATGGTTCGGTAGTCCTTGACAGTGACACACCCATCTAGCACAAGTATTGGGCCTCGGAAATGGCATGATATTGCAGCCCAAACCATCACTGATTCACCCCCTTGCTTCACTCTGGGTTGCAACAGTCTGGGTGGTACGCTTCATTGGGACTAATTCTGCAGTGAGTTGGGCAGCTGTGGTTTTATATTTTTTGGATACAATCTGGGTTAGCACCTGGACATCCCTTTCAGACAGCTTCCTCTTGTGTCCATTGGGTGCACATGGTCCTCCAGAATGGTTATGGTTCTTCCTTCTTGGTGGTATGGTGATTTACCCTGGATACCGTGGCTCTTGATACATCACAAAGACTTGCTGTAACTTGCAGTAACTGTGCTATTACTCTGCTATTTATACCTACAAATTCTTCCCTTACTGGTGGAATTTGCAATCAATGAAGATTGGCCACCAGGCTGGTCAAATTTAGCCCCGAAACCTCCAACAGTAAATTGGCCAGTGTTTCAGTTTTATTGTTTGTTTTTTTGTCCAAGCCCTGTATATGTGAATATCTGTATACTTTATGTATATATGTGTGTATGTGTATGCATGTGTGTGAACAGCAGCTGGTGCAACAGCGCAAGTGTTGTTCCTGTCACAAGCTCCTGCACACCCAACCTGGAAGTACTGTCCATCAAATATAAGTATTTCACTGCATATCGTACAGTGTAAGACTATGTATGTGACAAATCAAATCCAAGTTGTTGTTTTTTTTTAATGAATCTGTGTTAAGGTGCCCTTTAAAAATATATATTTTAGGCCTCCGAATGGCGCAGTTTTAAAGTGCTCGCCCTATCATCCAGAGATCGTGAGTTCGATCCCCGGGTGATGCTGTTACCTCTCTCAGCCGGAGGCCTAGAGAGAGCTGAGAGCTGAGAACTCTCTCAGAGGGAGAGGGATGAGAGGTACTTAGTGCTCCCACAACCAGGGGCATCTGTGAGCTCACGCAAGCGGAAGAAGGGGATAGCGCTTAGTCTTCCGAGTGTGTTACGCCGCCCCCAACGGTGCATGAGCAAGTAGTTCGAAGGGGAGGAATTGGACGCGAAAATTAGGGAGAAAATCGGGGGGAAAAAAAGAAAAGATTTTAGTGGCTGAAGTCAAATAATGTACTGTAGTACAATCCACATGTCTCTAGGGGGCAGTAGAGATCTATAATTACAGTAAAGGTTGGAGATGCCAGTTCTTACAGATGCCCAGGATTTTCGAGTGTTGCTGGGGAAGAGGGTATGCCCCTCCTACCCAGAGAGATTCTGGCTTGGGCATTGCTGGGATTCAAAAATTATTCTCAGGACAACAGGGTGACCCATATCCAGGGGCAGGATCCCCAGGTCACTGACCCCAGTGGTAATGTGAGAGAGCCCTTGAAGTGGCCAGTCTATTTCTGAGCACCTCTTTGGCTTAATTTTGTAATACTGATGTTTTTAATGCAACATCTACCTTAAACATGACCGTACCTTTAAACTAGGTGCAGTGTGATGTATAGGGAATCAACAGACTAATGTTACTGATCGACATTAGCTTTTGTTATCCATGGAATTAAACATGTCACTTGATGTTTGAATTAGTAGCTGAACTGCTATTGCTAAACTACTGCTTGTCCCACATCAAGTAGCCACATTACTGCTTAGTAGACTGCCATAGCTCCAACGTTGGAGTTCAATTTGAGTACGACCCCTCAGCTTCGGGTACAGCCATTCAGGGTAGAGTACAGTACCTCAGTACCAGATGCTGTCTGGTACAACTGTACAGGTACAGCCCTGTAACGTCAGGTAAAGCCCCTGGTGGAGAAGTATTGGGTACATCACTTCAGGTTTGAGTATGGCCTCATGGCTTGGTGTTGGGTAAACCCACTCAGTGTTCAGTAAATGCCCTCGGCATCGGGAACAGCCCCTCAGGGTTAAGGACAGCTACTCCGAATTGGGTACGTGTTTTCAATGTCTTGTACAGCACAGCAGTGTTGGCTATGGCCCCTCAGTGTTGTCAATGGCCCAATAGGGTCAAGTACAACCCCTCGGGATCAGGTAGAGCATCTTTAAGGCCCCTAAAAACTGCTTACCTGTTGCCCATTGTAGAACTACACAAAGAGTTCTAAGGCCGTTACATGTTTAAGCAAACAAAAAATGAACATCCATTTCTGTAATTTTATTTAAAGCCCCAATCATCTAAAAGACACTCAGGACTGAAAAAAGCAAAAGTCAGTAAAAATACATGGTTCTGTGTGTAACAACACAAGGCTGTAGGATTATTATCTCCTGATCTCGCAGCTCATTCTTACAGATTACTCATGTTAAATTACACCATGTGCATGATTAATGCTAACAGGAGAATAAAGCACAGCTAGCAAACGTTAGCTAAAATCCCCAAAAGAAGAATGCAATAAGCAATCGTTAAGTGAAAACATTCCAACCTAAACTAGCTAGGAAAAATCTAGCTAATGACCATCCTCCGAAAAATTCATCTAGCAAAGTTCAGTACAGAAAGAAAAAAAGTTAGCCAATATTAAGAAAAAAAACAAACACATTAGCTAGCTGACGTAAGACAACGTTAGTCATTAGCTTTAGTGTTCAGGGAATTCAGGGAGTAAAACAATTAAACAATTGAATATTAATCACGCTAACGTTCTGATCCGTTACACAGTAAGGTAATTAGCGATGCTAAAACAACACAACAATGAATGCGCAGTCACACTCTTCATCATAGCTACAAACACTGACTACACACTGAGGAGAGTTTGTGTATAAATAATCAAAACACAAATACAGTTGCAAGAAAAAGTATGTGAACCCTTTGGGATTACATGGAGTTTTGCATGAATTGGTCATAAAATGAGCTCCGATCTTCATCTAAGGTCACAACAATACAAAAACACAGTCTGCTTAAAATAATACCACACAAACATTATATGTTTTCATGTTTTTATTGAACATAACATGTAAACATTCTCAGTGCAGAGTGGAAAAAGTATGTGAACCCCTGGCCTAAAGACTTCTCCAAGAGTTAATTGGAACCAGGAGTGAGTCAACCCTGAGTCCAATCAGTGGGACGAGAATGGATGTGTTGCTGAAAGCTGTCCTGCCTATAAAAACACACAAAAGTTTTGGGTTTACTGGTTTCAAGAAGCATTGCGTGATGTGAACCATGCCTCGCAGAAAAGAGCTTTCAGAAGACCTATGATCAAGAATTGTTGACGCATGAAGCTGGAAAGGGTTGCAAAAGTATCTCCAAAAGCCTTGATGTTCATGTGTCCACAGTAAGACAGACTGTCTACAAATGGAGAGATTTCAGCACTTTTGCTACTCACCCTAGGCATGGACGTCCTGTAAAGATGACTGTAAGAGCACAGCGCAGAATGTTTAATGAGGTAAAGAAGAATCCTAGTGTGTCAGCTAAAGACTTACAGAAAGCTCTGGCACATGCTAACATTTTTATTGACACATCTACAATGAGGATGGCGGACACCATGGAGGAAGCCACTGCTGTCCAAAAAAATTATTGCAGCATGTTTAAAGTTTGCAAAAGACCACCTGGATGTTCTACAGCACTACGGGCACAGCACACCAACATCAAAACCTCATCCCCACTGTAAAACATGGCGGAGGGAGCATCATCAGGACCTGGGCGGATTGGTGTCATTGTTGGAAAAATTAATTCCAGAGTTTATCAAGACATTTTGCAGGAAGACGCGAGACCATCTGTCCGCCAACTGAAGCTTCGCAGAGGACGAGTGATGAAACAGGACAATGACCCAAAGCATACAAGTAATTCAACAAAAGAATGGCTTCAACAGAACAAAATATGCCTCCTGGAGTGGCCCAGTCAAAGTCCTGACCTCAACCCGACTGAAATGCTGTGGCATGAATTTAAGAGAGCGATTCACACCAGACATCCCAAGAATATTACTACACTGAGACAGTTTTGTGAAGAGGAGTGTCCAAAATGACTCCAAGTGTTTGTGCAGATCTGATCTGCAGCTACAGGAAACGTTTGGTGGAGGTTATTGCTGCCAAAGGAGGGTCAACCAGTTATTCAGTCCAAAGGTTCACATACTTTTCCCACCCTGCACTGAGAATCTGAGAATGTTTACATGTTATATTCAATACAAACATGAAAACATATAATGTTTGTGTGGTATTATTTTAAGCAGACTGTGTTTTTCTATTGTTGTGACTTAGATGAAGATCGGAGCTCATTTTATGACCAATTCATGCAAAACTCCATGTAATCCCAAAGGGTCCACATACTTTTTCTTGCAACTGTATCCAAGTTATAATGAGACACATCCGATTTCTTTAGCATGTGTTAGGTAAAATAAGAATGTGATGAGGTAGCGCTAGTGACAAGGCTGCTCATCGTTTAGTCTCATATTCACTTACATGCAAAAACAGACATGCAGAGCTCATGCTACACATGCACTCGCCGCTAATTTGCAAAACAAGCTCGATATGAGATGTCAAACATCACTAGTTTAAATTCTTTGATTCATAAAGTGAGATGTGAAAATGTAATGTAATGGGTCAAAGGTTACGGGGGAAAGAAAAAAACAACAGAATCAATCATTTATAAAGCTGTTGTTCTGTCAGGAAGGGGTCATGAATCCCCGCCCACAACACTTCCTGACCACACCCAGTCATGCCTCCATTATATCTGCATGCTCTTTACACATCATAGCCACGCCCACATGTTCTGTATGTCAATGTGCCCGGCTCTCATACGCCTGACTTTAAGAAAAAAATCTAAAATGAAATGTTCAAAGAGATAAAAATGCTGAGACTCGACTGGACAAATAAATATAACTCTATTTGAAGTTATCCTAAAGCTCGCCCACAAATAATGCAGACAAATACAGGCCACACCCATTCTCATCCATCTTGCGCATGCTAAGCCACACCCACTTTCTCATCATTAACTTTCTTGTAGAGATGAGTGCGCTGTGAGCTCGGTGAAATGAAATACACTGAAGCGATAAAGTAATAAAGTGCAATAATAATGATTGATGTTCTGATGTTTTGTTAAATAATGAGTGTAAAGAGAAATAAAGGGATGTTTTAGTGTTTATCGTCCAGCTTGCTTTCGCATACTACGTAACAAGCCTCTGCTTCATCAAAGCACTGTGTGTCCATATAAAACATAAGACTCAAAAGATCAAAGGTGAGAAAAATAAAAGCTTCACAAGCGAGTAACATCCAATAAATTAATCATGAATAAATTAAGACAGAAATATCTAATCCTGTCTGTTGCGTCTACGAAGCCCCGCCCCAAACTGGTCCGGACACATCATAGCCACACCTTCACCCGAGTCCCCTCCCTCCTGCCCCTCGTTATACACCCCCTCGTCCTGCTCCTCTGTAGCCACACCCATTTCACCATCATGCCCCTCTTCCACATCCATTCTCTCCTCGACATGTTCTGTAGCCCCGCCCACTCGGTCCCCAAGCTCCTCCTCCAGAGACGGCATGCTGAAGTCGCTCTCCTCTCCCCCGTCTCTCTCTCCTGCCGTCTGTGGTTTGGTGCTCGTTTCCGTGCTGAGGGTTTCCATGGCGCTCAGAGACTCGATCAGGTTGTCAAGGTTACGCTCACACGATGCCTCTGAAAAGCACAAACAGGAAGCAGGGCAGACACATCAACCAATCAGAGGGGATGTGTGTGTCTGTGATCACGTATACACACACACACAAAGAAAAAAAAGAAAAAAGAACAAACAAAAAAAAAAAAGAGTGCAAACACAAAGTCTCTCTCTCTCACACACACACACACACACACATTAAGTAGCTGAGATTAATAGAATAAAGTTGAATTTGAGTTGAAAAATTGAGGTGTGTGTGTGACGGAGACTATTCAGGGTTGTGTGATGCTTAAAAAATATTTGAAATAAATAGGTTTTATTGCAGTTACAAGGCGTCTGAGGGAGGACGTACGGCGGAAGCGTCCGGGTCGGTGCTCGAATCTCTCCTCTATAAAAGCACATCGTAGGATGCACTTCATAACTGAGGAGTGGAATGTTGTGGAGAACCGGCTGGTACGGTCAGAGTGTGTGTGTGTGACGGTCAGAATGACGCTGCTTGGACGCAGATTGCTATCTTAGAGCTAATGCTAACTGCAGTAAAGTTGGATCAATGTTATGATATTCTATTCAGAGTTTCTTCCCTCAGTATGAACCAATCGAATATAAACAAAACCTGATAACTAGACTCTCTCATTTTATAAATGTCATGTGAAAAAACAAACACCAGCATGTGCTTTTTTTTTAAAAAAAAGTACAGAAATTTGTTTTATTAGAACACACAGCGTAGTGGAGTTGTGAGGTCAGGAGCGATCAGTCTGATGTCTTTAATCGCTATTTTAATTATAATCAGCAAACATACAGGTAACTTTGCCTGGTTTATATGATACATAAATACTTTAATCTTCCATGCCAGAGCTAAAAATAAAACAAAACAGAAAACAGGAGGATTAACCCTTAAAACTCCAGCAGCCCGGATCCACACGGCGACACAGCACTCAGTAGAACTCGTTCCCCGTATACGGTACATATTGATATGTTAGATATCATACCATGTTATATTAATATAATATACTGTACATCAAACTAGTTTTGTTTTAAGTGCGTATAATTTTTGGGCTGACCCTGTATGACCCTGTATGACCCCGTATGACCCCGTATGACCCCGTATGACCCCGTATGACCCAGTATGACCCAGTATGACCCAGTATGACCCCGTATGATTCTGGAAAAAAATAAGAGACACAGCAGCATGATCACTTTATGATTTTTCTCTTACAGCTGCGTGTGTTGGTGAGATGAACAGTTTTTTTGTGAACTGCTGACAATATTTCCTGCTGAGTGTATATTTAAAGGAAGTGACATGACAACACATCAAAATAACCCCAGATCATGCAGTATGTGCAGAGCTTTAATAACTAATGAAACAAAACGCAAATAATTTACACACACACACAAAGTGTACTGACTAACTCAATTCTGTGTATGTGTGTATGTGTCTGTCTGTGTGTGTGTGTGTGTACCTGTTGGTGCATGCTGCATGCCCCGTTTCTTCATCAGGTGTCTGATACACTGCAGCTGAGTCATGATCTCGTTCTTCTGCTCCATCGCTACAGACTTCACACTTCACACACACACACCAAAAAACAAACACTTAGTGCTCACACACTTGTAGGGCTCTATGTGTGAGTGTGTGTGTGTGTGTGTGTGTGTACTTACCAGTTAGTCAGAGGGTCAAGCTGTGTGAGGATGGAGTTCAGCATTTTCTCCGTCTGAGCCAAACGCTGTTCCAGCTCA
>QMIH01002911.1:0-25345 GCA_003987875.1 Clarias batrachus
TCAGGAGTGAAGCTGCTACAGGATCTACAGCAGGATCCTAAATGTACACTGGAGACACTACTGTGAGTCACTCATGTACTGTTGAAAGTTTTGCACATCTTTTCTTAACTGATAGATGAACACATTAATCAGCACCATCGCATCTAATCAGCTGTGTGAGACCTGGTGTGACGGGTGTGTGGTCCATAAGTGATCTGTACAAGTCTCTGCCCTCAGTCCACCACTCAAGTGATGTTATATTTATGCCCCATTGTTGAGCAAAACATTATATAAGGTCACTCTGTGTTGACCTGGGTTGCCAGATACATAATGTGAAAATAAGACAGTGTAGATATCCTGCCCACTTTGCAGGACATCAATTCAAACATTCTTTAAGAATCCACACCTTATATTGGTCTTTAATTTAATTATTCCAGTATTCCAGTATTCATTTTAATATTTAGTTTAAACATTGGACATCTTGAATGTTGCTCTCCTTTGGGAAACGAGTTCATTACTTCAGGTTCTTTGTCACAAAATATAAAAACTATTTTCCTCTTTATTATCCAAATCATAATACTTTAACTGAATGTGCGCCCTCTTGTGGTGTACCAGTTAATAGACACAGTTAAATGCATTAATCACATCACCAGTCACCGAAGGCAGTATTTAGCACTTTAGTGATTGATTTATTGATTTTATTGATATAATAATGAAGTTATTTTACATTTGTATACATTTGACATTATCCGCATCCTGTTCTATCAAACATTTTTGTGTGTGTGTGTGTGTTAACTTTGTCATTCTGTTCTTTTATAGCATTAAGGCTCATAAACCCGACTGATCACATCCTTCATCCGCTCAACTACGAGCTACTCCAGTCTGTGATTATATATTTAATCATGTACTGTGTCATCATCACTTCACTATAGGAACTTTATTTAGTTTATTGATAAAGAAACATTTATTTCAGTGACTTACATCTGTATAAAAAATGAGCCTTTTTTGTCTTCAGCAATAACTTTCAAATCTGTTTCTTGATTGATAATCTGTTTGACTAAATTATTAACAGCATTAGTTTATTTATTATGATTGATGAGAGGAGTGTGTTAAATGTGGGTGTTTCTTTACTTAAACACATTTGTGAACAAAGAAACGAAACAAAAGAGAGAGCATAAAGCTAGCGATATCACATTAAACCTAAGAGAGAGAGAGAGAGAGAATCTCAAAACAGCAATATAAGAGCTTCACCACAAGAACACTAAAACTAGTCAAGTCAATTTATTTATATAGCGCTTTTAACAATAGACATTGTCGCAAAGCAGCGAGCTTTAGGAGCTACAGTAGGAGACTAGGAGCTTAAATAAGGCACTGATGAGACACATATGAGAAAAACACCTGAACAGAAGTGAAACCTTCAATAATTAGCATCTGAGGAAGAGCCACATGAGTTGTGAAACTGGTACAGAAGTGTAAATTAATGCAATTCAATTTTATTTGTATATCGCTTTTAACAATCGCCACTGTCGCAAAGCAGCTTTACACAATCAAAAGAATTATTTAAATTATAATTAAAATTCTGTATTTCTTCAAATGCAACTTAAAATGTTGAGATTTAAAATGTTCTTCTGGGGTCGTAAGGTCACAACGTGCCATGTATATAAGTAAACTCGTGATGCAATGCAAGTCAGAAAGCCACAAGTGTCTTTTTTTCCCCTCACTATATATTAAACATGTAGAACTGCATCATGTGTTGATTATTAAATATATATAAAAGATCTGTAAATCATTTTGAAAACAGGAATTCTCCACACAACTTCCTATCATACATGATGTCATTTTAATTGCACTACCATGCACACTCACACTTTATGCACCTGGCTGCTCTGTTTATACTCTCTGTTTATTGCTTTCTGTATTTCATTTGTTCTGTGCTTGATTGTTGTGTATTTTCTGTATAGTTTATTAAAAGTCAGCAAATACCTGAACCAAATTCAATGTGTTAAGACCAATCAATCTTCTGAAAAAAGTCCACCGCAGTAAAGTGGAGTGACGGAGGGAAAAGATGTTTTTGAACAATATAAGTTTCTGACATCATAGTCAAGTGAAAATGTTGTGGAGAGAAAATGTGATTATAGTAAATGTAGCATTTAAATCTACTCAGTGGCCCGATCACGAACATGGAGACAGATGGGGCTTAAAAAATAGTGTCCGGCCACTAGAGGGCCTTAGACCTCTCGATTTCACTTTCTTTTATTCTTTTTAAGCACCACTGACTATACAGTAGCTGTTCCATCACCGCGAAGTTCTGAGCAATAATGTTTATCAAAATTGCCAACAGTCAACTATGACTCTGCCACCATTACAGTGAAATGTGAAGTGTGTCTGCGTGAATGTCAGTAACTACACAACAACACAACGTATTACAGATACAAACAGACTACTCGAGATATTAGGACGAGCTTGTGTGCTTGCTGTGGAAAGAAAATTTTTACTACATTCAGTCGAAAATGGTTGACCAATGCTTACGTCTAATGTCTCTTCTTTCTATATACATATTTTAAAATTGACATTTTTTCAATTTACTTTACTTCTTTTTTTCCTATTGCAGTAAAATATTTCTTTCTTTCTATTCTATCCCACCTTTCATTTTTTAGGTCATGGACATTCATATTCACTGCAAATCATACACTGTATGGTGGTGTTTGGGACAAGTTACATTAGAATTAGATTTTGAATTTGAACATATATTTACTGACATTTTTGTATGAAAAAGTAAAAAACGAACGAACACTACAGCATTTATAAACAGCCAGCTAAAGAGAAGAATCTAGCATTTTATAGAACTATTGGTAATAAACTAGTAGCCTAGTAGAGATGTAGTTGTATCACCAACTTTGGCCTTATGGTCCAAGTAATTTAATGTACAGAGAGACACAGTATGTGAGACCAGCGAGTCTAAAACACTTGTTTCTTGTAGCTAATTCTACTCCTGAACTCTTCAGCCACTCAAATCAACAGTTCACTAGTCAGTTCATTCTCTGGATGTACAGGGACGTGTTTGAGTAAAGAGGTGTTTAGGTGACATTTGACTCAGACTTTGTCTCTGTTACACCTGCAGTGAAAAAGACAGACAGTACAGTCACAGGAGGACATCAGCCAAACCCGAGACAACCTTAAACACTTCCCTGGATGAACAGCAGGGGGAGCTATTCTATAAAAGATTTCATAATGGTCTGTAATATTCCTCTGGATGTCTATATTTCTACTCCACTACTTCATTACACTGAGCACTAACACAGAGCAGAAGTCCTGCAGATGAAGTAAACATAAAGACTCTGTGTAGATGTACATTTCCAGACTGTTGCTATTTTATGAGAATTGATTAAACATGACTTTATTCTACTGCTGCATTTATACTACTGATATTATATATTATAAGGAACAAGAAGAACTCATCCTCCAGCACACTCAGTAAAACCTTCACCATTTTACTTACAGTAATGTATAAATGTCTTGTGAACATTCTGTACAAAAAGTGACATAAGAAAAGATACTTATGAAAACATTATTATCTAAAATAACCTTTTATAAATGTCACTAAAGAGTAATAAAATAAACACAGACAGTATTTGGTGTGAAGACTTCCTGCTTGTAAATAATCAGTAGTGTTAGAGATGTGTGAGGTTTTATAAGGAAAAAATAAAAAATGAAACCAACATGTAACATCATGTTCCAACGTTACCAACATGTGCAGGTCCTGAAATGTCCACTAGGGGGTGCTCCAAAGGTCAGTCACTCGACACAGAGTCCCTAAAATGTCCAGTTATTTTTAACCAGAGCTCCCACAAGTGAGATTCAAATCTGCTCTTCAGGAAACATTAACCGTCCAGACAGAACAAAGCAAACCACATGAATAAACAAAAATAAATGACTGTAACACACTGAAAAAAAGACCACCAGCACAATCAGTCAGCTCTAAGGTTTAAATAAAATTTTATTAAATTTCAATATTTTATTCCAGTTAATGTATTTATTTTACTCAAACAAGAATAAATAGAAGTGAACAATAATGTTTAGGAACTACTTACACTATTAGGATAAGTAAAATATAATATAAAATTACATTTATAATCGTAATATTTATAAATTATTACATTTTAGGCAGTGAAGGAAATGTTTTTATGTTATTTTGTTTGTATGTAAACAGCCCCAAAATCTTTCATGTTTAGCTTTGATTACACACACACACACACTGATGACACGGGGTTTATGCAGCCATTTTTGTCAAAATAGCTGGCAACAAACGTGAATACACCCTAAGTGATATGTGGGATCCTCTTCCACTCCTCCATAATGATAGGTCCATAGCTGCTGGATGTTAGACTCATGGCACTTCACTATCTTCCACTTGATGATGCCCCAGGGTGCTCAATAGGGTTCAGGACTGGAGACATGCTTGGCCACATGACGATCACCTTCAGCTTCCTCAGCAAGGCAGTTGTCATCTTTGTCACATTCATGCTGGAATCCATGTTTCCTCTCAATGAACCACAGCCTCCCAGTATAAGCAGCACTCATGCAACCCCAGACCATGATGCTAAAACTACCATGCTTAACTGTAGGCAAGAGACAGTTTTCTTTGTACTCCTCCCCAGAGTGTCACCACACATACTGGACACCATCTGAAGTTCATCTTAGTCTCATCAGACCACAGGACTCCTGTAATTCATGCTCTTGGACAGGGTGTCTTCAGCAAACTGTTTGCGGGCTTTCTTGTGCGTGAGCTTCAGAAGAAGCTTCCTCCTGGGATGATGGCCATACAAACCAACTTGATGCAGTGTGTCAGTTTTAGCCCTGACAAGCTGACCTCCTGCTTTTGCAACCATTAAAGCAATGTTGGCAGAACTTGCATGCTTCTGTTTTTTTAAAGCCAGCTTCTGCACCTGACGCACAGCACGAGGACTTCTCTGACTGACCCTTGCGAGGCCTGTTCTGAGTGAAACCGGCCCTGGAAAACCTCCGTATGACCCTGGCCACTGTACTGTAACTCATTTTCAGGGGGTTTCTGATCTTTTTATAGCCTAATCCATCTTTGTGGAGAGTAACAATTCTATTTCTTAGATCTTCCAAGAGTTCTTTGCCATGAGGTGTCATGTTGATCATCTAGTGGTCAGTATAAGGGATTTGTACTCAAAACACCAAATTGTTAATTTTCTTATATAAGATACATCTGTTATCACTTAGGGTGTACTAACTTTTGTTGTCAGCCATTTTAACAGTACTTGCTGCATGTTGAGTTATTGTTAGACTACAATAAATCTATACCGTTATACAAGATATTATAGCCAACTGGAGCTACCTTGTTTGTGCTAAATGACATTACCGATAGCAGTGTCATACAGAAGGTATGCAAGCGGAATAATGGTTTTACCGCTGCGTCTCACGGCAACAGCATTTGTTTTTGTGTGTTTGATGTCTTTTACCACTGAGTGGCGCTATATAACTATAGACCGACGCCTCAGGCCTTAGTTCATTCTCTCAGGGATTAATGAGCCGCAGATTAGGCACAGATGGCCTAATTATTGAGTTCTACTTTTATTTTTAATTATATTTCTATCAAGCAGAAACACTTATCTGTCGGGATTTATTTTAATTTTTCTTTTAAGGTAAAGTGCCTGTACATGCCTCTTCACCTCCTTTCCAAGCTCACCATTACTCTGGACCGTTGACCCTAAGAACTTAAAGTCCTGTACCTTCTGTACTTCTGCTCCCAGTAGCCTCACCATTCCACTTGGGTCCGTCTCATTCACACACATGTATTCCGTGTTGCTGCAACTAACCTTCATTCCTCTGCTTTCCAGAACATATTTCCACCTCTCCAAAATTTCCTCCACCTGTTCCCTGTGTCCTGGCTGATTTATATATCATTCGGTGGATACTAGGGATTCTGTGAGCGCCCTCTAGTGGAGGGACTGTAGGAAAATGCAGTCACTCTACTGACTAAAGTGACTCAAAGAACTCAAGAGACCCAGATTTATGGAATAAACTAATTGTGCATAAAAAAAGATGTGTGTAATTCTGTGTTTTGTCCGAGTTGGATTCCAAAGTCTATGGCCACGACAGTTTACAGATACCTCAGGTTTGTTGACGGTGAGGTGATCGGTTGCTTTACATCTCAGTTCCCCCTCATGTCTGTGTTTCCTTCTGGCTCCTCCCTTTTAGTGATGATGTCATAGTTAGTCTTGCCGGAGTCCCTGCTTGCACTCTGCACTAATATACATTCACCTTATACATTATGTGACTGTGACCAGACCGAACTGTTATCTCTTTTGTCCCCCCCCCCTCTTCTCTCTCTGTCGAGCTACACGTGTCGTTCCTGAGCTGCCAGTGATCCAGACTCCCTCTGCCCTCTGGACCTGTCTGACTCGTCCTGGTGTCCCGTTTCTGGTCTTGTCACATGGATGTCCCGTGTGTCTCTTTAGGATGCATCCGGTGTCTGGGGTCGGTTTCACTCTACAATGAAGACGCTCCTGTCCTCGGCTGATACAGACAGCTGTCCTCTGAGGACTCGTGACTGCAGTCTCTCGATAGTTCAGGACTGGAGTTTCCTACAGTCTACCTGAGTCTCCAATAACCAACTGGACTCCATATGAACTTAAACACGTCTCCTGTGATACTGAACTTGCAGCCTCCTAACACACAGTATGAGTGCAGATCAATCCCTGCTCTCCGTTATCACCCAGATGAGGATGGGTTCCCTGTTGAGTCTGGTTCCTCTCAAGGTTTCTTCCTGTTACCATCTCAGGGAGTTTTTCCCTCAGCACCGTCACCCTCGACTCGTTCATCAGGGACCATCTGATCATTCTCATTCACACACACTCACATCTCATACAAATGTAAATAATTCTTTTGATTGTGTAAAGCTGCTTTGTGATAATGTCAATTGTTAAAAGCGCTATACAAATAAAATTGAATTGGATTGAACCAGCGTGTACACCAAGATTAAACAAATAAAAACAGATTTTATTTATTTATTTTAAGAACATAATAGATTAATATTTGGTAAACCTGATGTTGTAAGTAATGTTATTGAATGATGTCTGTAATCATTATGAACGATTCATATTAAATAAGCTTGAACAGTCATGAATACAGAATGCACTTATTGTTTATCACAATAAGAATTCCTGGCAAACTGCACACATCATTTTAATATACACTGATTTTATCATAAGTGCTAGTTTTAGAGGCGTGGCTTAAGGTTTGTCACATGGCTAGAACACCTTAACTCCAGACCCTCATAACACTTTCCTACAAAAATAGACAAAACAAAACAGTAGGGGACAAAATGTCCTGTGTGCTATTGTGAAGTAGTAACAGTAAAAAGTGATATGAAGAATTCCACTTTTTACTATTCGCCCATTTCTTTCTTCACAGGTCACTCGGGTGTTTGTTCAGTCCCTTATTTTAAGACTGGACTACCGCACCTCACTCCTGACAGGTCCGTCTCCGTCCACCATTCATCCTCTGCAGCTGATCCAGAATACAGTGGCATTGGTCTTGTCTTTAAATGGAACCACAGGTGTGAATCACAGCACTCTTATGGTTTATATGGAAGAGTGACCAGACCTGTGACACCTTGTTGTTCGCCCTCGTACACTGTATATTGTGTATTCTTGGACAATCATACACAACGTTCTGTTCTATATGATGCATGATAGTGTTATTGGCACGACCACACACACTCACACTTTACATAACCCGCTGATCTGTTTATATTTCTCCTTATTTCATTTGTACAGTGCTTGAATGTTGTGTATTTACTGTGTCGTTCTTGAGAGTCACCAAATACCTGAACCAAATTCCACGCGTGTGTGTTAAGACCAGCGATGAGTGGAGTGAGACTGAGGGGGGAAGGAAAGTTTTTGAACATAAAAACATTTGAATGAAAACTCTTTGACATCAAAGTCAAGTGAAATTTTTCAAAGGGGAAAATTTTATTATTGTAAATTTAACATTTAAATCTGCACAGGGACCCAACAATAATATGGAAATAGGTAGGGCTGAAAATAAAAATAAAATACAGCGTCCGGCCACTAGAGGGCCTCAAACCTCTCAGAGACACTTTTTTTTTTTCCTTTTTCTTTTTTACATTTCAGAGCAATCTAACACAACCATCCAAACAAGAAAACACATTACAGATTAAAACATACAGATGAATTAAGAGATGAATGAATGAAAAACACAATCTAAAAATAAAAATAGTGAAAAGGCAACCAGGGAAAGATTTAGGAAGAAAGTGAGACATAAACAAAAAAAAACGTTGATATCTTTTTAATATAATGGTATATAATATAATACATTGTATTTCTCTAAATGAATCTAAAATGTTTTGTGTCAGTTCCAAACTAAACCATCTGATTCCTATTAGCACGACTCTTCAGCCAGATCGGATCGAACTAATTAGTGACATCAGCTGTTCTGTGCACAGAGAGAACTTTAATGCATGGTATATTCTGACTTTCTATGTCACTTTGTGAATGTGTGTTTAGTACGGCGCTAAAGTCTTAGGCACCATCTTATGTTTAGTAAGAATTTGGTTATATATGTTTATCATGTCTGCATAATTATATACAAAATGATTTCCAAACATAACTTAAAAATGAATAAATAAATAACTTTTCAGCAGAATACTTGCATGCCAGTAAAGAAAGTAATCTATTATTGTACATGACAGACCAGCTTTCAGATGGAAACAGAAAACCTAATGTAGGCTCCTGGGATTTGCATGAAAATAGAAAACGCAAGTGTGGCAAGGTTCCCAGAAGAACTCATATTCTCCAGCACGCTCAGTTAAACCTACGAGCTGTTTTACTCACAGTACTGTGCAAATGTCCTGGGCACATACAAAAAAAAAAAAAGGCATCAGTGAAGATGTTTTTGAAAAGCATCCATCCATCCATCCATCCATCCATCCATCCATCCATCCATCCATCCATCCTTCCAGTATTCCAACAAGGGACCGTGGAGGCCAGTGGTGACCAGTGTATTTATTCCCATTTTGTACAACCATGGTCGGACCTCCGGTGAACACCCACATGCTCATTCACACACTACAGGCAATTTGGAAACGCCAATTAACCTAATCTGCATGTCTTTGGATCGATCATGGGAGGAAACCAGAGTACCCAGAGGAAACCCAACAAGCACAGGGAGAACATGCAAACCCCATGCTCACAGACCCAAGGTGGGACCTGGATGTGCAAGGAAACATTGCTAACTGCTCAGCCACCGTGCCACCGCCTTTGAAAAGCTTTCCACATATGACGAACACTAAGAAGAAATAAAATAAAACTCTTTGCTTAAAAAACCTCAGTAGTGTTAAATACAGATTTTTGCAAGTTTGTAAGTAAACCAGCTGTTGGGTTTTACTGAGTGTGCTGGAGGATATGAGTTCTTCTGGCAACTTTGTCACACTTGCTGCTTTCTATTTTTGTCCCACATCTGGTCTGTGATGTAATACGTTGCTTTCTTTACAGGCAGTCAAATATTCTTCTGTAGTGTAATTTGTTTATTCAAGTTCTGATTGGAAATAGTGAATAGTTCTGTACATAGTAATGTTGACATGATAAACATACTGTATATAACACCATCTGTACTGAAGATAATATGGTGTCTAAGACCTGTTTACAGTACTGCACACACACACACACACACACACACACACACACACACACACACACTACAGGGCGCACGCAATGCCACAAAGCTAAAATCATCTCAATCTGGTTTACTGAACACGACGTTGAGGTCACTGTACTCACACCACACGCCCTCCACACTCTCCAGATCTCACTCCTCCAGTAAGGTGGCTTTAGGACGTGGTGCAATGGAAGAATGCATCACGGACGTGCAGCTTACAAATCTGTAGCAACTGTGCAATGCTATCAGGGCAGGGCGAGCTCAGTGGTTAGGATGACGGACTAATGATTAGAAGGTCGCAGAACCTTCAAAACCACCAAGTTCCTGTTGGTTCTTAACTCTCATCTGCTCAGATGTATAATGAAATATAAATCACTCTGGATCACGGCGTCTGCCAAATGCTGTAAATGTAAAGGCCACTATGGACCAAAACCTCTAAAGAATGTTTTCAGGTGTTGAATCTATGACACAAAGAATAACAGCTGTACCTAATGAAGTGGCCGGTGAGTGTACAGATAGTTGATAAGTAGCAGATTATAAATAAATAATGTAAATATGAATGTACTGTATTGATGACGTGACATTTCACTGCTCCCGTGTCCTGGATTACGAGCTTCACCCTTTAAACACCCCTCGCTCATCACTGTTCATTTCCCTCTCCTGACTGGTGCACTTTTGCAGGGTTTCGTTACTTTTTGCTTTGTATTACTTCCTATTGTCGGAACCTTTTGACCGGACCCCGCTAAAGAAATTGTACCCTTTTGTTACACGCTGCAGCCCTCATGCTCTCATCTTACAGGTTTTACATCACAGGAGATTTCTCTTCAGCTGCTTTTACTTTTTCTAAGATGCTCAGGACCAAAGGATCTGACGAACACCTGCATGTAAATATTGATGTAAATAGTGATGTAAATATAACGATAATGAACTCGATAAAGTCCTGAGTCCAGCTTCTGTTTTTCAAACTAGACCGGATTTGTTTGTATTAGTCATGTGACCTGGAGAGAGTTTTTACTAATCAAATCAGTTTGTTTCTTATGAATAAGGTGTGTTTTACACACACGGTGGGATTTCTGCACACAGTTTATAATCTGTGTGTCTTCATTCCAAATAAATTCCCGGCATAAGAACCGAACCCGCTTCCTGTCCGCATGTGACTGTGACTGGGATTTGCACTGAAAAGAGAATCTCTCAAACCGGCAGAACATTCTGATGAGCAGCACCGTGAGTCTGACCTCAGTCTGACCTCAGAGCTGTAAAGAACACGTTTATTACACCGCGTGTGTTTAATTAACTCCATTTATATAGGAAAAAGAAAGAAAGGAAGAGTGTGTGAGTAATATACAACACTGTCTCACACACACACACACACACACACACACACTAAAGGCATTAGAAGGTCTATAAAACATTGGCACAATAATACAGTTATTTTTGGTAAACAGATTTTTAATGATTAATTTTCAGAGCTGCGACGTGCAGAAAGTCTTTAGAAGTCAGCAGATGATGTCATTCTCTAATGTATGTATATATTCACTGATTCATCAAGACCATTCGAAAATGAAAGTACCTATCAGTGCACATGCAGAAGAGAGACCTTAATTTTTAATTTAAAATATATGTTTAATAAATGTTAAGGAGATCAGTAAAAAGACTTGTAACAAATTTTCTTAAAAAAAAAGAAAAAGTCACTTTTATTTCTTTTCTTTATCACATCACCACAGACGAACACTTTACACATAGTCAAAATACTTTCTATAAACAGCACGGACAAATCACATGTGTGGGCGGGAAAATGGTCTAAAAATATATGTAAGGGAAATAACTGCTGGTTAATGAAAACCTATCGCTATAAAATAAGTGGAAGAGGAGAGTTTAAAACCGCGCAGCCGTGAGGAGACCTGCAGCGTCGTGCCAAGTGCAAGATGTTTGCTTAAAAAGTCACTTTATCTATTTCTGGGTTTGTGTGTTTTTGCATGCTTGTGTGTGTGTGTGTGTGTGTGTGTGTGTGTGTGTGTGTGTGTGTGTGTGTGTGTGTGTGCAGGTGCACACCTTTCTCCACCCCACCAGTCAGATGGTTTAAGTGAATGAAAAACTCAGCAGCTTCATTTGGTGCCAAGCGGAAGGTAAAACTTTTCCAGACTGAAACTCGGTGAGTATCGAAACCAACAACTTTATTATAAACCTCTGAATGTATTGCAACAGCAGGAAACGGCAAGGTCTTTTGCTTTCTTCTTTATTCTGACCACATTTAAGTTTTAGATCAAAAGATCAAAGGGAGAAAATAAATTAGAATTTCATCTTCTGATATTCAGATTTTTAAGTAGTGTGACATCTTTTTACATTTACAGAACCTAGAGTACGGCAGTATAAATGTCTCCTCATCTGCATTGACCTATAAATGTAATTGTATGAAGTGTGTTATATCATTTATTTGCCATCATTTTGCACACATCCTACAGTAAGCCTGTGTAATCATTAATATTCAGCATGCCTGCCTGTGCATTATAAACCCGTTATTATTATTAACTGCTAACTTTATTACACAATCTCCAGTAGAATTCAAGCTTGTGATATTGTGTTACCTTGTAACTGTGTTACTCCATTTCGTGAAGTCTGCATTCGTAAATGTAATCTGACTTAAATAAATAGATATAAAATCATCCTAGAGAGAACAACATATGATGTACCTGCAGATGGGATGTTATCTAATGTGTGAACTTACATCACCCCAAAGCTGAAACCATCGCAATGACAACCACTTATTCTGAAGTTATGACCTTTAACTATACAACAGTTCCTTTCAGTTGAGCCATTTATTGATTTCTGATTGGGCTTGAAGCATTGCATGAGCTCGAGTATCCTTTAACACGTCCCATAATCTCTACTGTGAATCACAGACACGATGATGTCCTTTACCAACCGTTCAGGATCTGCTTCCCTCCTGAATGAGTGAACGAACCACACACTGCTGTTAAACACTCTCTGATTACTAAACTGTTGAACAGCTGATAAATCCGAGACTTTCGGGGAGCTGCAGCTATTTCTAACTGCTTATTCCATATTTCTCATCCTCCGAGTGCACAGGCGATGTACATAACATTTATTTAACCATGTTTTCATCACATAACTTTAGGTTATCCAATATATTGCCAGTATTTCACTACTTACTTATTAAAGTCCAAGTCATTTAGATTGACAGTGAAAGATACAGTGTTTTATAAACTGACTATCTATCACTTAACCTGGACACTTACAGGACTCCTAGCGCTGTACTCCATATCTAGTAGCTAAGTGCAGGTAGCAATGCAGCTATTTTAATCAAATTTAAAAGCCTCATAGCATGACGAGTTTCAGTCTACAGCGCTGTCCTTAGATTCTCAATAAAGAAACAGTGCATGTGTCTCCTCTTCACGGGCGCATTGGTCATGATGTCTCCTGCACTTATGGACACGTAGATGTTTAATGTGAAATGACAGGAGGGACGTCTCGTGAGACTCCAGCAGAGGGAAGCACACACACTTAAATAATCATGACATGACCTGACACACCTGATCTAAATGACCGTGTCACTGCTGGAGAGGGGAGCTTATGATTTGAACGCACCCCTGGATTTAGTTATCTTTGTGTCCAGGTGTTTAACTGAAGCTGATCTAATCTAAAGAGCGTTATAGAGAGTATAATTACATGGAGCCTGATGTAGCCAGATGTATAATGTCAACCCAATAAAAAATCATTAAATATTGCTTTCCGCATGTTATGACTTCTCGGTCCTGGAACACAAATTGACACGTTATAAAAACTCAGTAACGATATACAGCTGCAAGCTATTCGGTCTCACCTGCTGGTTAACCCCGCCCCCTCTCTCCGTTTCCAGGCAACGCTTGGCCACACCCCCACTGCCACTGCAGCCTTTTTATATACACAAATGCACACACCCACTTATACACACATACACTTCATTTTTGACATTTTTTTTTCATTTAATTTTATTTATAGAAATTTATTTTTTTCTCAGCTTGCACTGTGTTTAAAAAAACACTTTAAAACTCAGTCATCTGTGTAGACGATCTTACAGTTTGTAGAATTCCCTTCATTTCTGACTCTGTGTTAATATCTGTGTTGTAGAAAGATGGAGAGGAAGAGATCAGACTCATCAGAGCGTAGCCGTCTGTCCAAAAAGAGAGACTCTTCAGTGGAGCCCAAAAATAACTTTGCATCCAGTTCTACTGATCTGAGGTCAGTAAAGTGGTGTTCAAGTTCTTTTCTCCTCCTAAGATAAATACTGTACAGTACATACATAATAATAATAATAATAATAATAAGTAACAAATACACAGTAGCTCACATTTACGGAGATATTTGGCTTTGATTTCGTATACAAGTTTTCTTGGAATACGGCTGTGATCATGTGATGTTAAAACTGAGTAACAAAAAAAAAAAAAAAATAAATAAATAAAACAGAAGGTTTTTATATGATGCAATTCCAGGCCCTGATCGTTTCTCAATGACGGAAGTTTTTCTCGATTTCTGAGTGCTTGGTGATCATTGGTTTTACAAATACACTTGACAATACTGTTCTCGCAAGGATTGACCTTCAAGTCTTAAAATAACAACTGAATGTTACTGTTGTTGTTAATTGGAAAAAAAAAATCCAATATTGGTCTAAAAAATAAATCACAAAACAAAACACATCAAATAAGAGTGTGTGTCCAAAGTTTTGCTTAAAAAATGTTTTATCAGTTGTTCCCCACTTTTATTTATATATACAGTATGATGAACGTGTGGAACAACTGATATCTCAGAGACTGATTTCAGGGAGGTGCAGCTACTCCGACCTGGTCATTCCTCATTCCTCATCGTCGTTGGAAGGCTTCAGGTCACACTGATGATTCTGAAATGCACAGTTTATGTATAAATGTTATATATAACATTTTGTCAGCAATGCTTGCAGCCTGTGTAATAGTGCATTCTGGGTAACATTACATTAAATCATATAACTAAGTTATCTAATACATTGCCAGCATTTCACTACTATTAATTTATCTTTGATTTATCTGGACAGTGGATTCATCAAAAGTGTTTACAGTGTTTTATATACCTGCGATCTATCACGTAACCTGGGCAACTGTTAATGGCACTCTACACCATAGATAGTTAATTTAAGGAAGGGAATGTGGGAGCAAGAACACTAACTAAGGCTCTCTACCTGTTTTTTTATTAAAAAAAAAAACATTTAAATACCTGATTTTCACAAGTTTCCCTCTGCAGTACTTCACTTAGATCCTTGATAAAGAAAGTGTGGAAATTAGTTCTCGTCATGGACAGATTTGTTAGGATATGTCTCGCACAGATGGACTGATGAAACGAGAAGAGGGAAGACTGCTAACAGAGCTAACACACCTTACCGAAATAATTTGCATGATAGAGATTGAAACTCACTCTTCAGTGTTGGAGCTGTGTGTTTGTGACTGACACTCAAGAGGGTTATAGAGATTATAATCACTGTCAGAGTCACATACCCGTCATTACCTGCAAACTAATTACTGTGTAGTCAGACAGGTGATGTGACACTACTAACAAATCATTAAATGTCACTTTTTACAAATGTTGTGTTGTAGACCTCTTACCTCTTACACCACATTAATAAACTCATTAACAATACACTGGTGCAAGATATTAGGTCTAATCTCCCTTACGCAAAGAAAATATATTACTCTATATACTAACTGTCGAGATATTGAATGATTTAGTGTTCCGATCTAAATATATTCACAATATACTGAATAATATATTGTATTAATAAATTACAATATATTGAAAAATACATAATAAAATTCCCGCTTTCCATATATTGAGAAATACATTTAAATATATATATATATATATATATATATATATGAATGTATGTAATTTTATATTTAACAATATACTTCATAATACATGGAATTTCATAAAATATATAAATATTTCTTTTTTTTTTTTTACTATAAGCTTATGCAAATGATCCATATACACGATCATAATGAGATTAAACCCAGATATATTCTTCCACTCTGCATTAAGTTTCGCAAAGCACTTTGTTTTATTTTTAGACAGATGTCTTAAAGAGAACATGTTCAAGATGCTCTGTGTTAAACCTCAAACTCAATCATATGTGTAGACGATCTTATAGTATTAGTTTTTATGATTCCATTAATGTCTGACTCTAATAATATCTGTGTTGTAGAGTGATGGAGAGAAAGAGATCAGACTCATCTGAACGCAGCCGTCTATCCAGGAAGAGGGACTCTTCAGTGGAACCGAAAAGTAACTCCACAGACAGGTCTCCTGATCCCAGGTCAGTATAGTCAGGGGTTTTCATTATTTTTAGTGTTCCATCCCCATTTAAACTTGACATACAATCATCAATATGCAGTTTTACTAATTTCCATTCCCTTTATTTCTGTTTCTAACAATACTTGTGTTGTAGAATGATGGATGAAAGGACATCAGAATCACCAGACTCCAACTGTGTCTCCATGAACAGAGAGAGTCCTACTGAACTCAGGTCAGTATAGAGAGGTGTGTTCCAGCAGTGTTCCACCGATCAAACTCATCCGTCTCATTATGAAGCCCTTCATGACCTTTATCAGGCAGCTCCCAGACTTGCAGTGGGGAAAACAGACGTATGAGTCCAGCGTGCAGTCCCTGTGCTGGAGCCGCGGTGCTGCTACACAACTACTGCTGACCATATGACAATTGTATTAATTAATTCATTCATTCATTAAAAAAGAAATCTGAATATGTTTGTGTTAGGGAGGGAATTTTGAAAACTGTTCCATGTTAAGAGGATGTTAAATATCTGTCTCTGTATTTATCAGAGTGTGCAGTGATGTTTTTCATTTGTTCACAGACCACAAATGAAGAAATCAGATATCAGCAGAACTCAGCTGGACTCCATATTTATGGTTTGTGGATGCAGTTTATCTACATTAACTGTTGAAACATGAAGTTACTTTTATATTCATTCATATAAAATTAAAGCATATTTATAACATTTGGACCTGTTTCTACTCTATGTGCTTCTAACTAGGAGCTGGGACAGAAAGTCATCACTCTGATTACCAATGAACTGGAGAGATTCAAGAAGCTCCTGAGTCCAGATTGCCCATCATGCACTGAGAGGGAGGTGGAGGATGAGGAAGATCTGTACAGCGTCAGCGAGGGAGCGCTGAACATCACACTGCACGTCCTGAAGAACATGGACCACATAGATCTCGCTAACACACTGCAGAACAGTAAGAGTCTGAGTCATGACTTTATTTGATCAATTTAAGTTTGATCCAAACTAAAACATTGCAACAAGGTTTATTGCATAGGAAAATATGCACAGGCAGTTGATGTGAGCCAGGTGTTTTGTTCTCTGGCTTGGGGTAAAATCACTGCTTTTAATCTCATAACAAAGAACGAGGTTATAGGAGCACTTTATCTCCTGAAGTTCTTTAGCACAGTGTCCCTGTTATGGCAGAGATTTCTAACAGTCGACCTGCAGCAAATTCTCCTGTATTGTTTATTCCAGTGCAAGGCGTTTTGACCTGAGGTTGAAATGCTTTTGAATTTCATTCTTAATTGAAGAAAGCCCCTCATCCAAATTCCCTTTAATGACATTTGGGACATTGCAAGGCTTCTGTTATTTGGTTGTTTTTGGTGTTAGTTTAAATTATTCGATCAGACCATGAATTTGAGGGCAGTACATTCTGGTATGAATGGACTTTAAAAAATGTAAAAAAAATTTGCAGAGTTTGCATGACATGAAATTTGTGCAATTGTGGTGAGATAAAGGGGCTCAGACTTCACTTTTTACAAAATACCTGATTACGCAACTTTGGGAATTGTACCAATCACCTCAAATTAAAATTTTAACCAACGCACCCAGGTAAGTTCAATTAGTATGCAAGAGGAGTGGGTTTTGTACATACATTATTTCACAAAACAACCATAAAACAATGATTAGTAATTCTATGTAATTCTACACTCAACTTAAATATTACAGTTCCAAATAGTAGTTGAAACCACAAATTCAAATGTATGCTATACCAAAAAAACAATATACTCTACATACTAAAATCCACACAAAAATGATAACCAACTAGAGCTTACCAGTGGATGAGTGGGCTAAACAGGGGAAAAGCAGCGAGAAGGAGTGACCAGCACCCACACAAGAATCTATTCATGAACTGGACCTGCAGCCGAGGTTTTAAACATTAAATAAAACAAAGACTCACCCGTGGACTGATGGGGTGTGGTGTTGTAACAGAACATGACCTGGGGCAAACAAGAGGCCCAGTCTATCTTCTACTGGTAAGACATGAAACAAATTGTGAGTGGTCCAATTAAAACACTTATACTGGCCAGTGTTTTGCCAGACCTCTGCATCCCATGGATCTCACAAAGCTGCTGCCTAATGAGACACAAAATTGCAACTTTGGTCAGAATGAATACAAGCAGTGACCCCGACCTTGCTGGACAATTCCACCACTAGCACCGGAGCAACTATAGTGGTACGTTGGTCACAGGTTGGAATGGCCGTGGTTTATTTACTAAAGACATCAGTCATCATGAGGACATTTTCCAGTCTATTTCTGTTTGGCTCCTACGCCGTAAAGTCAATGGCCATGATTTTGTTAGGTTGTGTCCCATCAAGCTATAAATGGTGGGATGTTCTTGGGCACTTGGGAAGGCTCACATGCTTGACACCATTCAGTTAATTCTGCAGACATACCTGGCCAAGAGCACTGCTGTCATTGGAGTGCCAGTGTCCGCTCCACTCCCTGATGGCTATGCTTCTGCAACTGCTCCTGCAACTGTCATAAGAGCACCAGTGCAGGCAACCACAAACTACAATTCTATAAAATTGTAGTTCTAGACCAGTTTAAGAATCAATTTCATCAAATTTTTAATATTACAATTATTAGACTTGAGATGTTGACTGGCATAAACTATGGGCCTCAGCTTCCCCTCTTGCTCTTGGGAAATTACCACCCCCAGGCCACAATGACTTGCATCAACCTCTAAAAAATGGTAAGGAGAAATCAGTAGGGTGCTGCAGTAAGTTTCTTCAAAGCCTCATACAGTAACTGACATGACACTCCTCAATCCATAACACAAAAGTATTTTAACTCTATTTCTTCTTAGATTCAGCAACTCCCAAGTCTGCTGAAGAAACCTGACAGCTGTCCTCTGAGGACTCGTGACTTCAGTCGCTCGACAGTTCAGGACTGGAGTTTCCTATAGTCTACCTGAGCCTCCAATAACGAACTGGAATCTATATTAACTTAAACACAAACAGTATCTTGTTATACTGAACTTCCAGTCTCACACAGTATGAATTCAGATAAATTCCTCCTTTCTGTTTAACCCAAATGAGGATGGGTCCCCTGTTGAGTCCAGTTCCTCTCAAGGTTTCTTCCTACTGTCATCTCAGGGAATTTTTCCTTGCCACTGTTGCCCACAGCTTGCTCATCAGTGGACTATCTGACCATTTTGATTCATACACATCCACATTTCATACAAACTTACATAATTCTTTTGATTGTGTAAAGCTGCTTTGCAATGATGACAATTAATAAAATTGAATTTAATTGAATTGAAATAACTCACATGGGCGGAACGGTGGTGTAGTGGTTAGCACTGTCGCACCGCCAGGGTCTGGGTTCGATTCCTGTCTCTGTGTGCATGGAGTTTGCATGTTCTCCCCGTGCTTGGTGGGTTTCCTCCAGGTACTCCGGTTTCCTCCCACAAACCAAAGAGTGGTATGATCGTGGTAGCTTTGAAGCATGTTGGTATGGTGGCTTGGCACAGAGAGATCAGTGAACATCATTGAGAGAATCAACACCCCTCTCACCGCTATATTGTCCGGACCTGCAGCTTACCTGGAGTTTACCTTGAGTACGATCCTCCTCACATCGACTGGGTCCAGCTGGAGTCTTTCACTGTCTGGGGAGGGAGGAGCTTTTGTTGATGTGATGGTAATTTCATCCTTAAACAGGATGAAGAAGGTGTTGAGTGAGTTCAGGAAGTCTATGTTGTCCTCACACAGTGATGGTGTCAGTCAGTAGTCTGTGACTGACCGGTTGCCATAGGCGTCCAGGGTCTTTCGTGTCTGTAAAGTGTGCTTGTATTTTTGGCATGCTTGGCTGTTCTCAAACCCCGGTTTAAGAGTGCTCTGGCAAATCTGAGGCTATCTTTATCACCGGACTTGAAAGCATTATTCCTTGCTCTCACAAGTCCACATACCTCCCTAGTAAACCAGGTTTGTTCCTTTGCTCCTGTGGTGATGTTTTTATAATGGTTACATCTTCCATGCGTTTGGATATATATCCCATCACAGACTCTGTGTATTCTGTGAGGTTGATCTGTTGGTTGGTGGTAGCAGCCTCCCTAAAAACAGTCCAGTCTGTGTGCTCAAAACAGTCCTGAAGTAGCTTCCTCTGGCTATTTTCTCATTTGCTTTACAGAAGGCCTGCTCCTGGTTAACAATGGTCTGTATGCAGGAATTAGCATGACAGAGAGATGGTCTAAGTTCCCTAGGTAGGGGTGAAGAACAACTCTGTATGCTTGTTTAATGTTGATGTAGACCTAGTCAAGAATGTTCTCTCCCCTGATAGCAAAATTCACAAGTTTGTGATAATGTGTTAGCACCGTCTTTAGTTTGGCCTGATTGAAATCACCAGTGATTATGTAAACAGAGTCCGGGTTAGAGTTTTTTATTGAGCTCACAAACTGGTACAATGTGGCCAATGCATACTTAGTGTTTTCACTGGGTGGAATATAAACAGCTTTGATGATGATAGGTGTGAATTCTCTGGGTAGGTAGAATGGTCGACATTTAAGTGTTAAATATTTGATGTCCTCAGAACAATGACTTGCGACAATTTCTGCATTTGTACACCAGTTGTTGTTGATAAAAATACAAATACCGCCTCCCCGAGATTTTCCGCTGGGAGCATGACTCCTGTCCATCCGCAATGTTGTTACACCATCCACCTGAATGGCGTTATCTAGAACGTTACAATTAAGCCATGTCTCTGTAAAGATGATGGCACTGCAGTCTCTCACCTTTCTTTGTACGGTTAAATCCAGTCTAAGGTAATCCGTTTTATTTTCCAGTGAGCGGACTTTGTATAGAAGGATAGAAGGAAGTGCCGGTCTATAAGGGTGCCAGTCTATAGAAGTGCCGGTCTATAAGGGTTAGCTTTTAGCCTACGCTTTCTAGGTCCTCGCTTACAGTGCATCCTGTGCCGGTCCGCAGTGGGAGGAAGCTCCGCTGCTTTGCAGGCCCTTCGGTCCTCCCGGTGTAGAATGCTGAGCTTGTCGAGAGTTTCGAGTTCCAACGCCCGGATAGTTTCCAGAAAATTCTTTTGATGAACTGAGTTTTGTAGCTAATGTAATGAGCTACTATTATTTATTACCACTATTTTAGTGCCTAATTGTAGCGGTACAGATGAAACATTTAACATAAAACGCACATCACTATCGGGAGCTGAAGTAGCACTGCCGTACAGGGCGCCGCCCTTTTTATCATTCTTTTTTTTACCATTTTTACCGCCATTTTTACCATTTTTACTATGCATAGCCTTATCTCTCAAAGGTTCCAACAGAGGGGTATCTGGTGCCAGTTCTTGCCATGGATGTGGGATTGGGAGTGACTCTTTTCAGAAAAGTTTTCTTCTTGTAGCTGAGAGTGAAGGCACTTAAGTGCATCTACCATTTCTGTAAATGGGTGTGTAAGTACCTGTTGAGCACGACCCTCTCAGTGACTTTCTGGGCTGATAGGAGCTCTGACTATAACCACCGGCGATTGAAAAAATGCAGACGGTCCAGTAAGGAATGGGGACAGACCTGTCAGACAGCCGTCTGGGCACTGGAGAGACCACAATGGGTTAAGATCTCCTTCTTAAGTGTAATCATTCACTTCCAGCTGGACAGTGACAATGGACTCACTCTGCTGTTCCCAATGGCAGCAATGAGATGAATTCTTCCTATACCACAATGATCTCCTGAATGAACATGAATGGATGTTGATCTGGTGTATGGTCAACCTATTGTAGGGTTGTCTTTTCAGGGGAGGTACTCCAACCCACAATTGACCAACAGCTGTTGTAGTTCAGTGAGGAGGGGTGCCCAGGGCAGGCTCAATCAGCTTGATCTCTAGATAATTATGGATCTCAGATTATATGAGGCCCCAGAACACCTCATCCTTCTCCTGACAAGGCGCTTGTAAAAGGGAGATAGGCAGAGGAGGTTGATGTGAGCCAGGATTTTTGTCCCTTAACCAATCATTCCCCCGATAACCACAGACAAATTATATAAAATTTAGCAAGTTAAAATTATATTTATACTTTTCTATTAGTTTATTATTAAATTATTAAATATATCATACAGTTGTATTGCAGTGCATGTTTTACAGTGATTTTGCAATAAATAATTTTATTACCTTGTTTTTTTTTTAGTGTCAGTGACTTCTGTGTATCAGCCAAAACTGAAATCCAGCCTGAGAGAGAAGTTTAAAAGAATTAATGAAGAAAACTCACAGCATGGAAGCTCAGCTCATCTGAATGAGATCTACACAGAGCTCTACATCACAGATGGTTGGCGTGGAGATGTCAATAATGAACATGAAGTGAGACAGATTGAGACAACGTTTAGGAGAGCAGCAACACAGGAGACACCAATTGAATGCAATGAGCTCTTTAAAGACAAGTCCATCAGAAGTGTGCTGACCAAAGGAATAGCAGGAATTGGAAAAACTCTCTCTGTGCAGAAGTTCATTCTGGACTGGGCTGAAGGAAAAGCAAATCAGGACATCACCTTCATATTTCCACTTCCCTTTAGAGAGCTGAATATGATGAAGCATAAAAGTTTCAGTCTAATGAATGTCCTGCATTACTTTTTCCCAGAGATTAAAGAATTAATGTTATTAGATTGTGATTCCTATAAGGTCATGTTCATCTTTGATGGTCTGGATGAGTGTCGGCTTCCTCTAAATTTCCAGAACAACGAGAGAGTTTGTGATATGACAGAATCAGCGCCAGTTGATGTGCTGCTGACAAACCTCATCAAGGGGAACCTGCTTCCCTCTGCTCTCCTCTGGATCACCTCTCGACCAGGAGCAGTCAGTCAGATCCCTCCTAAGTGTATAAACCAGGTAACGGAGGTACGAGGATTCAGTGACCCTCAGAAAGAGGAGTACTTCAGGAAGAAGATCAGTGATCAGAGCCTGGCCAACAAAATCATCAGACATGTGAAGTCTTCAAGAAGCCTCTACATCATGTGTCACATCCCAGTCTTCTGCTGGATCTCAGCCACTGTTCTAGAGAGAATGTTGGATGAAGAAGAAAGTGGAGAGATCCCCAAGACTCTGACTCAAATGTTCACACACTTCCTGATCTTTCAGATCAAACACAAGGACGAAATGTTTAATCAGAAATGTGACCCTGATCCTCAGCAGACCAGAGAGATTATCCTCGCATTGGGAAAACTGGCTTTCCAACAGCTGGAGAAAGGAAACCTGATCTTCTATGAGAAAGACCTGAGAGATTGTGGCATTGACATCAGAGAAGCTTCAGTGTACTCAGGAGTGTGTGCCCAAATCTTCAGAGAGGAGTTTGGGCTTCACCTGGGGAAGGTCTTCAGCTTTGTACATCTGAGTGTTCAGGAGTTCCTGGCTGCTTTATACGCATTTATCTGCTTTATCAGGAAAAATGTAACAGAAGAACAAACTTCTGATCTGTCCGAACTTTTCAGCAAGTCAATGTCTGATTTCTTCAGAAGTGCAGTGGACAAAGCGTTACAGAGTAAGAGTGGACACCTGGACCTGTTCCTCCGCTTCCTTCTGGGTCTCTCACTAGAGTCCAGTCAGAGTCTTTTACAAGGCATATTGCCCCAGACAGGAAACAGCTCTCAGAGCAAACAGGAAACAGTCAGGTACATCAAGGAAAAGATTGGGGAGAATCCATCTCCAGAAAAATCCATCAATCTGCTGCACTGTCTAAACGAACTAAATGATCATTCTCTAGTGCAGGAAGTACAAAAATACCTGAAGAAGGGAGGTGACCAGCGTCTCAGTAAAATTAGACTCTCTCCTGCTCAGTGGTCAGCTTTGGTGTTTGTGATACTAAACTCAGAACAGGAGCTGAAGGAGTTTAATTTGAAGAAATATGACCCATCTGACGAATGCCTTCTCAGGCTGCTGCCAGTGGTCAGAGCTTCCAGAAAAGCAGAGTGAGTATTTTTTAATTTATTTTAATGTTATAAGCTTAAAAATATTTGGAGTTACTGTAACACAGAAGTAAACTGTTTGGATGAATGATTGTTAATAGTTATCCTTACAGTATTACTACAAAGCTCTGGCTCCTTTACAGGAGATTCTTACACTTTTTACACTCCCATGTTATTAAACCAGCCGTTCATTTGTTTGACATGCATCACATCTTTGTGTCAGTATTAAAACATTTAAATAAATATTCATTATAGAATAAAATATATTTATTTTTAGAGCTCAAAGATCAGTGCAACTCTGGCCTTGCACCTCCACGGTCAAGGGTCCTGCCTTGGGTCAGTATGTGTGGGGTTTGCATGTGTTCCCCATGCCTGGTGTGTTTCCTCCAGGTACTCTGGATTCCCCGCACAGTCCTAAGACAAGCTGATTAGTGCATGCTTGTCCTGTGCTATGGGGTGTCCAGGGTGTACCCTACCTAGTGCCTCATGTCCATTATATTGGGCTCCAGGGGTTCTAGGACCCTGTGAGTGACAAATTACTGCACAGGACAAGGTTGGGTGTTCAAGCATCCTTGAGTAAGGCCCTTAATGATCTCTGCTCGAGGTACACATGGCTACCCCTACACACGAACCCAAACCCATGGATGTTATAGTAGAGATGCATGTGAGATCTGTGTTTTGATAGGCCATTACTTCTCTTCCAGACTGTGTGGGTGTAACCTGACAGTGGAATGCTGTAAAGTTCTGTCCTCAGTTCTCAGCTCAAACTCCTCCAGTCTGAGAGAACTGGACCTGAGTCACAATATCCTGCAGGATTCAGGAGTGAAGCTGCTCTCGGCTGGACTGGAGAATCCACAATGTAAACTAGAGATACTGAGGTACACACACACACACACACACACACACACACACACACACACACACACACACACACACACACACACAGTCTGAGGTAAGATTTAATAGTTTTTTTTCTATATATACACTCATGTACCTGTATATTAGATCATGTCATGTTAGATCATGTGACCTGGCATATGGATCTGTCCATGTACATGTTTTATCATTTTATTCATCAGAACCTTGTGTTCATGGAAACAGTTTATTTCCAACTGATGGAATATACCACATTTATTAATCTGATATGCATTTCATCGTTTCTCTTCCAGTCTCCGTTGGTGTAGCCTGACAGCAGAAAGCTGTAAAGTTCTGTCTTCAGTTCTCAGCTCAAAATCGTCCAACCTGAGAGAGCTGGACCTGAGTAAGAATTATAACTTGCAGGATTTAGGGGTGAAGCTGCTCTCTGCTGGACTGGAGAGTCCTCACTGTACACTGGAAATACTGAGGTACACACACACACACACACACACACACACACATGCACACGTCCCATAAATAA
>QMIH01002911.1:41585-65440 GCA_003987875.1 Clarias batrachus
TGTCACGGGTGGTCCGCGTCGGGCAGGCATGGAGGACCCAAAAGCAGGCAACAACTGAACTGGAAGTTTTTATTATTACTGGAGATCAGAGTGACAAGGTGCGTGCGGCATCCAACGTGCAGCGTGAAGGCAGTTGCGGACAGAATCACTGAAGAGGAGAGCTCTAATTCCTGGAGCGCATACCTGCAGTCCGTGTTGCAATAAATTCTATGGGCTAGACAAAATCTTGGTCGTGAAGCAGAAGAGGAAGATCAAAGCCGGGAATTCAATCAGCGTAGCGTAGTTTGATCCGTGAGACGAGAGGCGTGAAAAGAGGGGACGAAGTCGGCAACGTAAAGACGAGGACAAAACTTGGCTTGAGGCACGAGAAAACTGGGCTATGAGCACGCAATAATTCGGCAGCTAATGGTTGCTTGATGAAGAGTTTAAATAGGCAGAGGTGATAAACTGAGATAGAGAACAGGTGTGCAGAAAKCAGAGATTGAGGCGGCAAAATGGAAAGAGTGGAGTGGAATGTGGATTGGACAAGCATGGCCTGTCTGGAGACATGGGGCATGACCAGGCGTGGCGTGACAGGTTATTACTTTTTTATAACAGACAATAAGCAACGATGCTCATAACCGTCACCTTGGATAAGATAAGCGTGTCAAGCGTGCACCTGTGTTCATGTACATATCAGGTCAGATAGGAGGGGCTCCGGGGAGCTCAGGACCGGCTCTGTCTGTAGTAATATTTCGAGTCAACACACAGTATCTGGCAGTAATCAGGCCTGGATGTGAATAATAACATTTAACTCAGGTTTCCAAAGACTGTGGCTGATCAGTTAATTTACTATTTAGCCAAAAAGATAAAAATAACATCACCATTAACACCATCACATTGGCATCATAAGTGTCCATCACACCACACCCTGACAAACACCTGACCAATCAGGACCTCGGAGAGTTCTGCAGTGCAGAAAGACATTGTGTCTCCTGTAGATGTGCTGATGTGGCGTCCTTTCTTCTGGTTTCTGTGTATAAGAGAAAGACACATAGTGGAGTTTAGCTGTGTTATGGCTCTGTTTGTGTGCTTATCAGTGGTCTAATAGTTTGTCTTTTCTCTTCCAGTCTACATTTTTGTGAACTGAGCACGGAAAGCGGGAGAGTTCTGTCCTCCGTTCTTAGCTCACAGTGCTCCAGTCTGAGAGAGCTGAACCTGAGTACAAATAAACTGCGGGATTCAGGAGTGAAGCTGCTCTCTGTTGGACTGGAGAATCCACACTGCAGACTGGAGATACTGAGGTACACACACACCAAGATTATAAATAGAACTGATTGAGGCTTTTTGTGTGACCTTTATCACAGATAAAAATGATAGACTCATTACCTTTTCGACTATACCGCCTTTGTAACGATGTGGGTCGTGAGAGGATCGGAGCAGCACATAAACTGTTCAGAACAGGCAGATCCGCAGGCTGCTACCACGCGAAGATCTGAACAGGCAAAGGTGCGGCCATTCATACACACGGTTGCCAGGCAACGCCGCCATAAGGCAATCATCCTGAACGAGGGTTAGGGTTAGGGTTAGGGTTAGAATTAATAAATCAGACATTACGATGGAAACAGTTACTCAGTAACTTTTAGTAAAATACTAAAAGTAGCATTTTTACAGATTCTTTTTGTCTTATTAATATTTTGTAATATTTTGAATACAGCTACTCTACCCACCTCTGGTGATTTCTCTTCCTGTATAATCTATACACTATACTGTACACTCTATGGAAACACTGTGATATCTGGCTAGAGGATAAGCAACAAATTGATGCAGAAGGGGCAGACGGCATTTTAAAATAAGCTCCTTGTCTGGGATTCGAGTGGAAGAAAACCTGGGTAAAACTTTATATATTTAGAGTTCACAAAATTCTAGAATTTATATTCTCTGTCTTTATATTTATTTACACAATTCAATAGTTTCTCCAAATAAGGATTTTTTAGTGGCTGGAATTCGCATTGAACAAATATATTTAATATTTTTATTCTAACATCAGAAAGGTTTCCTGATCGACTAGTGGCTAGCATGTGGCTCTCAGTCGTTGCCATTTTTAAGTCCAGGTCACGGGAACACTGGGGGTTGCACAAGCCAGTCCCAAGCCGAGATTATTTGGGGAAGATTGTGCCAGGAGGGGCATCCAGCATAAAACCTGTGCCACATCACAGTTTGTTGCCCTATAGATGGATGACAACGAATTTATCAATCAGATATTATATCTATATATGAAATATCTATATTTCATAATTTCTCTTTCAGTATGCGTGATTGTGGTCTGACAGAGAAAAGCTGTAGATCTCTGTCCTCAGCCCTCAGAACAAACTCCTCCAGACTGAGAGAACTGGACCTGAGTGACAATAAACTGCGGGATTCAGGAGTGAAGCTGCTCTCTGCTGGACTGGAGAATCCACACTGTAGACTGGAGACCCTGAGGTACACACACACACACAGGGTGGCGCGAGGGGCAGAGCCGCATTAGCTGTTCAGGACGGGCAGATCCGCAGGTTGCTACCACTCAGACTTCTGAACAGGCAAAGGCGCAGCCATTTATACACGCGGTTGCCAGGCAACGCTGCCGTCAAGCAATCAGCCTGAACGAGCCGCACCTGAAGCGTGTCTATTTAAGGGTTCTGATACCAGCGCACTTGGTGCGATCATTTAGGTAGCACCGGTAAGGTATCTGGGCCAAATAAAAAGACAAACACAAAGAAAAAAAACAAAGAAAGAAAATAAAAGAAAAGAAAGACAGACAGTGTGCTGTTCAGAATCAGAGGCAAAGCGCCAGCCTCTGTCTGTTTAAGATGCCCACGAAAGCGAGAGAGAGAGAGAGAGAATGAAGGAGAGAGCGGCATGCGTCAGTCCAGCGTGCACGCTCAGTACAGTTTATTAGTGCACATAGCACAAACTCTCTCTCTCCCATAAATCCTCTGTAAGGGCATAAACCCTGAGAGGATATAGTTTTGTTTCATTTCTAGAGCCCCGTCCATTCTCGCATCTGTTTATTTTGTGTTTTCAGTTTTCTTTTGTTTCATTTAAGTTCCTAATTAATAATCCCAGGCTCCAAACGGGAAGGTCTTCCATACATCTCACAAGCACTCTCACACACTCCTATTTCATTGACCCACTCTATAGCCCAGCCTAAGGGCTCTTATCATTAAAAAACATTGCGTGGCACGGCTCTCCATACTGCCCCACGTATCAGAATGATCGCACCACCAGAAGAGCCCGTGGGCATGCAGCGGTGCAGGAAATAGTTGATGGTCAAGCGAGAGTGCGTAATAAGCATGAGGAAGCCTTAACCGCATTATTTTCGGAGATGCCTGGGATTAATAAGTGCCTTGAACAAATTTTTGGGCAGCTTGAGGCGTGCGCTACTTCCGGGTTTCCATCTGGCCCCCGGATCAGTGACTCAACTACCTCAACACCCCCATAGCCATATACGGAAGAGCCAGAGAGGTGCCTTCATTATGCAGTGCTCACTGAGATTCGAGCTGCAACCTTCGCAGTTTCCAACTGAAAGGGCGAAGGTTGCATTTATGGTGTCTCTGCTCACAGGCAGAGCGCTAGAGTGGGCAACTGCAGTGTGGCAGCACCTCCTCTCTGAGCATGCCACCCTAAGTGCATCCGTTAAGGCACTTAGGGCCACTTTTCACCATTCGCATACGTGAGTAGTGTAGTGTTGCCCCTCCTTTCTAGTCATCAAGAGGGGCGATCAGTAGCTGACTACACAGTCGAGTTTCATACCTAGGCTGCAGCACTTATCACTACATATACACACGGGCTGCCAGAGCGGCTAAAGGATGAGCTGGAGGAGTTTTATAGGCTAGCCATCCGGGTGGCTAACCGCTTTCGCGGGCGTCAGGCCGGACATTCCAGCAGCTCCAGGCAGGGTACATCTCCACCCCACGAAAAATGCCTAGCCGGTCATTCCCCTGGCTATAGGCACAAAGCTTCACCTCTGCTCATGGAGACAGAGCCTGAGGAATCATATCCCGTCCGTAATGTTGAGCCTGAGTCAGATTTAGAGCTGGAAGACATAGGAGAGCCCATGCAGATAGGCGGCACCAGGCTTGTTCCCCAGTGTAGCAGCCCACGGGGGCTCCCAAGAGGCAAGCAACGTCTGTGGTGCAGCAAGCCACAGACAGGGTCACCCCAGGAGGGGTGGGTCAGGTGTGACCCAAAAATCAGGACCCCATTATGCAGGGATCCAGAGAGCCCGAACGGAGGTGCTCATTGATTCGGGGGCCACGGGAAATTTTATTGATGGGAGGCTAGCTATGGCACTGGGTATTCCAGTTAGCCCGCTCCCTTCCGTCATCCCGTTGGTCTCCCTGGCCAGCCAGCCATTTAATACAGGACAGCCCCAGTGCTACTACAGCTTGGACGTCATTCTGAGCGGATCTCGTTTCTGGTAACCCGGGTGCCAGAACAGAGTAGTGTTGGGGTTCCCCCGGTTATAGCATCACAACCCTCTTATTGACTGGCCGACCTGTTCCTTCTTGAACTGGGGATGTCAGTGTACCCTAAGCTGCCTTAAGGACGGCCAACCCTCAGGTCCAGCGCATCCTGCCCGAGTACCTCTTTCTACTGACCCTCGGGGCTACTGGGATGTTAAACCCCGTCATAGGCCCATACCAGCCCGTGCTACACCACGCACTTTTTTTTTCTGCTTTTGTTACAATTCTAAACAAACTTACTTTGCAAACTTACAAAGCAAATACTTTGTTCCTAGTACACAGGACACTGCGCTCCCTACCAAACATGTGAGTTGTTTAAAATGCACCACCAGTAGAATTACAGAAGAATCACATTTTATTTTACCATTTCCAATGCACACATATACATTAATAATCAATTATTATTTCTTTGCATTATTTTGGAGTCAGTGTGGTGATAATTTGTCCTCCAATCTCTAATATCCAATGCCACAAACTAATTAACTGTTATTTTTTGTTTGTTTGTTTAGTGCAGCTCACTTTTGCTTGACAATGGAGCCATTGGCAGATCTCAGTGACTCATTTTTCTACTTTGGTCATCTTCATTCCATCTGGGTTATTTGATGCCACTGCCATGTTCTTATGACTCATGGGTATAGTCCTTCACTCTCATGATGCCCTTGCCTACAACATGGCCATAGCCAACCTGAAGTAGTGTGTGATTGTGATTCTACTTGGGTCAGAGACTGGTATGGCCCCAAATTAATAAGATTGCAGCAATTGCTGACCAGTCAAGACCAAAACAAAAGTAGTTCCTGGAGTTGGCTGCCTATAAGTTAGTAAGTTGTGCATCACCACCCCATAAACCCTAACCGTAGTGCTCCAGATCTTGTCCAGTGGATGGAGGTGTGCCAACAGGCTTTTGATCAGGTTATGGCGGCACTGTGCTGGGATCCACTTTCACAGTCATCTGATTTCACATTTCCCAACTGACTCATTTATCAGTCAAACATCCCCATGTTCCATCATTTCTCTTCCAGGCTTCAAGACTGTTATCTGTCAGAGGAAGGCTGTCGAGTTCTCTCTTCAGTCCTCGGCTCAAAGTTCTCCAGTCTGAGAGGTCTGGACCTGAGTTACAATTATAATTTGGGGGATTCAGGAGTGAAGCTGCTCTCTGCTGGACTGGAGAATCCACACTGTACACTGGAGAAACTGAGGTACATACACACACAATACTAGGGACGGAATCATATGGTGTTGTTTTTTTCTCTCTGTATCTTTCAATAAACAATATAGTGTTTATGATACCAAACTAACAATCGTAATACAATACAATTAAAAGTTCAAATACACAGTCGGGTGATTTCATATGTTTTCTAGAGGTGACTCGCAGCCCCGCCCGCATACATGAGGTTTACCTGCCTGAGGTACTTGTTTTGTTGTTGATGATGATGCTGTCTACTGTTAACTTTGGCGAGGGCCACCTGTGTGGTGGAACAACCTGTGCGAACAAACAAATTGACTTTCTGTTTTATGTATATAGATTCTGAGACCCGAACCTTCAGGGAGACAGTTTATTTCCCAACTAACTGAACATACCTCATATATGAATCAGATATTTACACATTTCGTCATGTCTCTTCCAGGCTGCGTCGGTGTATACTGACAGGAGAATGCTGTAGCGTTCTGTCCTCAGTCCTCAGCTCAACGTCCTCCAGACTGAGAGAACTGGACCTGAGTTACAATGACCTGCAGGATGCAGGAGTGAAGCTGCTCTCTGCTGGACTGGAGAATCCACACTGTACACTGGAGATACTGAAGTATGCACACACACACACACACACACACACACACACACACACACACACACATAGGACAGATCATTAAACAAGACCTTAATTGTTGTTGTAATTTATCAAAGAAAAATGATATCCAGTTACTTTCTCTTTACACACTCGTGTTCCTCTCTCATGGTCATGCGCAGGGGATAACCCCTGGAGGGCGCTCTGTACCATGTGTCTTATGTGGATGTGTATTTCAGGACTTCCCTGTTACGGAAGTGACTTTACTAGTCGTGTCACTTCCTTTACAGTCAGCTGATTCCATGTGAGTCTGATGAGTTTGTGTGTAAAGACGCCTGCTTTTGGATTCATCTTTCTCTTGAATCTGTTATGTGACCTGGTGTCTGTTGTCTGTCTGATCCCTGTTACTTTTAACTGTCCTGAGCTGTTTTGTTTTCAGGCCTGTCCATGTTATAGCTGCGGGTTTTTGTTTTTGTGTTCCTTGTTAATAATCTTTACTTCTGCGATGACGCCGTTGCCTGCAGTCCCTCAAAGCGTAACGTCGTGTATCATGTCTGATCTTGTGTCTTCTCATCTCTTTCTCTTATTTGTTATTAAATACATCGTCTCTTACAGCTGAGACATGTGGATCTGTCCTAGAACAACTACAGTGTCTTTGTTTTGTATATTTATTCTAACATCAGAAGCCTGTGTTCAGTTCGACAGTTTATTTCCCAACTGCTGGAGCACACGGTCCTGAGATGACAAAGAAAGACACAAAGACTCATTGTACTTCTGGGAGAATCCTGAGACACCCTCAATTATGCCCCAGTTATTCAGATATTTCATCTTTTCTCTTCCAGTCTAAGTGAGTGTGACGTGTGTATAGACGGCCTCAGCGCTCTGTCCTCAGCCCTCAGTCTAAACTCCTCCTCACACCTCAGGGAGCTGTACCTGGCACGCAATGGTCAAGGAGAATCAGGAGTGAAACTGCTCTCGGATCTGATCAAGGATCCTCAGTGTGCACTTGAGAAAGCAAAGTGAGTTACTTTCCACACACACACACACACAGATGAATTTGTTGGTACTCTACTATTAAAGGAAGAAAAATACACATGGTCCATGAAACCTAATATCAAACTGCCAAAAGTGATAATAAATAATAATTTACCGAGCATTGCCTAATGAAAATCAGACATCGCTTTGTAGTTCATTTATTAACAAACTGGCCTGAACAAAAATCATAACTCTCTAGCATCACTCTTAACCTAATATTTTGCTCTACAACCTTTTGAGGTAATCAGTGCAATCAAGTGATTTCTGTAGCTCTCTGTGAAGCTTCTGCACCGGTCGACAGGTAGTCCAGCTCCCTCACCCACACCAAACCGCTCCAGGTGTCTCAGGATTGAAGGGTTCTTTCTCCAGGCTGCATGTTTCAGCTCTTTCCACAGATCTCCAGCAGGCTTTAGATCAGATGTTGTAAAAGGCAGAACCGTCAAATATTCATAATAGTCCAGTGTGTTGTTTTTTAGCCATGCGTGGGTGTTTTTATCCATGTGTTTTGGGTCATTATCCTGTTGGAGGAGCCATGAGCTGAGACTGAGGTTGAGCTTTGCAATACGTTTCCGTTCCCAGTGCCTTGATAGTGTTTAGATTTAATGGCACCCTGCAGGACACCTTATGCCAGATGCAAAACACAACCGAGTCTCCTCCACATGTCACTCTTCCTTTTGGAAAACTCCCAGAAGCTCTTCTTTTATTTTTTGAAAGCTTCATTTCTGTGCTCATAAACTAACATGCTACTAACATGCTACTAACATACGACTAATACTAGTAACATACTACTATCATACTACTAACATATTACTAATACTACTAACATACTACTAATATTATTAACATACTACTAACATACTACTAATACTACTATCATACTACTAACATGCTACTAACATACTACTAATACTACTAACATACTACTAATACTACTAACATATTACTAACATACTACTAATACTACTAACATACTACTATCATACTACTAACATACTACTAACATACTACTAATACTATTAACATACTACTAACATACTACTAAGATGCTACTAACATTCTACTAACATACTACTAATATTACTAACATAATACAACTGATGTGACTTGTCAAATAAATCTTTTTAAATGATTGGCTTCAAATTTTGCAGTGTGTGTTTATGTGTGTGTTTGTGTGAAAGAGAGAGAGAGAGAGAACACTGACGACTGAACATTTGAATGAAAATTAACGTTTTGTCATTTTGTTGTGTTCCACCTTGCAGCGTTACCGTTCCCAGTTCTTCAGGATGTTCCACAGTAACACTGACGCCTGAAACTGCATCAGACATGTGTGTGTCTGCGTGTGCGCGTGTGTAAGGCAATGAATCTACAAAATATCCCATGATGTATTACTGTCCTTACAGACCAACTGTATGACAGATTCATATATCTGTACGTGAGACACTGAGAGAGAGACAGTGAGAGAATAATTTGTAAATTGCACATGCAACTTTTATAGGAGTTGTATATGAGTTTATCGCTTGATGTGTGTTATATTCCATGGCATTGATCAGAAGCCAGAAGGACAAGAAACCAAGAAAAAAAAAAAAAGATTTATGACAAGAAACACTTTTTAAAGCGTCACCAACACCTGAAACGTCTCACCAGTGATTATTCAAGATACTGAGTTTTATCTCACAGTTCATCTTTATGAATCTCTGTGTTGAACAGGAAGTGATGTCATGGGAAGACCATATGGCCTCTTGTTCAGCACACACAGCTGAAAACAGACTGATTTATTAGCACTTGTTTTGAAGTTGGTCACATGACTATTATACTGTATGCTAACGCTACACTAACTGATCTAAATGTCAAAAACTAAAGCGTTGCATTATAATTAAACAGTGGACTGTTACTGAATATTTAATAAATAGAATTTAAACACACAAAATTACTTTCTCAGGGTGTTGTTGTGACTTACACACTGTAATGTCTGTTTATAGGAAAAATAACCCACAAATATCATGAATTTCTACGACTTCCTGTTTCTCTGAGCTGACGAATAAGAGCTGCTCACACACCGTGCAATGAGGAAATGTTTATTATAAAAGATTTTAATCCAAGTAATGTTAAAACCATTAAAAGTGTCTTCGTCTTTCCTTTACACGTGTGTAGTCCTGCTCTGGATCTCTGTAATAAATGATTACTCTCTACACGCGTGTTTAGTTTTTACTGTCTTTTCTGTCTTTCAGAGATTTCAGACGAATGAAATAAAGAAATAAGAGTGAGCTGAGTTTTATCTCACAGTTCATCTTTATGAATCTCAGTGTTGAACAGGAAGTGATGTCATGGGAAGACCATATGGCGTACATATAGTGTATAACAGTGGTGTCTATTTTCTAATTATCCAGTGTGTTTGGTTAAGGTGTGTGTGTGTGTGTGTGTGTGTGTGTGTGTAATATGCTTTACTGTTGGCATGACACAGCATCTGTTGGCTATTATCCAAAACACACAGAGATCCAGAGGCACATTCTCACACACATTCTCTTCTCCAGATGAGCTTTTTTCCAGATTTAGATTTTACTCCTCAGCTTTTTATTCTTGGTTTTAAATACGTCCGGAGTAACAGGTCCAGATGCCAGCTTATTAATTTCACCATTGGTCAAGCCAAGACGACAATTTACATAAGCAGAAAAAATAAGCTGGCACAAAGCACAGACTGCGACCCCAAAAAGATCTTCTCCAGACTTGTTAAATCAAGAATCTTAATTGATTTTAATTTCTACAAGAATAGGAAGGACGTACAGTAGATATGTTTAAAACTATATGGTGCTGTGAGGAGACTCTGCGCTCAGTAGAAGATGAAGAAATCCGTGTCTGAGCCACAGCCTGTGAGCTTAAACATGTGATTTAATGAAATGTACATACAGCAGCGAGGGAAAGATTGCAGACTCTGTCAGGTTTCACACTCGTCCTAACATGGATTAAAAATGTCCCTGCAATCATTCTACAGCCGGGGGCCAAAAGTTTTGAGAAGGACGCAAATATTAATTTTCAGTGTTGTTACTACGATGTTACTCTGAAGTATAATTACAAGCACGTCATAAGTGTCAAAGGCTTTCACTGAGAGTTAATATGTGCAGTGTTGAATCTTCTTTTTTAAGACCTCTGCAATCACCCTGGCATGCTGTCAATCAACCTCTTATTCACACCCGGACTGATGGTGCAGCCCATTCTTACATAATCAATGCTTGAAGTTTGTCAGAATGTGTGTGTATGTTTAGGGGAACACATGAAATAAATTTTGGTTAGTTGGATGTTAGGGTTTACTTAAGGTAGGGTAGGGTAAATTAGAATTAGGTTAAGGTAAGGGATAGATAGGGTTGGGCTTGGCTTCGATTAAGGAGAGTTGTGTAGATCCATTCTTCCTCCAGAGTCTGGGTCCTTTGTTTCCAAATGAGATGCAAAAGTTGCTCTCATCAGAAAAGAGGACTTTGGACCACTGAGCAACAGACCAGTTATTTTTTTCTTTAGCCCAGGTACGAGGCTTCTGATATTGTTTGTTGTTCATTGTTGTTGTTCAAGAGGAATATGACATTTGAAGCCCGTGTCCAGGATCCGTCTGTGTGTGGTGGCTCTTGATGGACCGACTCCAGCCTCAGTCCACTCCTTGTGAAAGTCCCCAACACTTTTGAATGGCCTTTTCCTGACAATCCTCTCCAGGCTGCCTCCTTATGGAGGATGTCACTGATGGTTTTCTGCACAACTGTCAGGTCAGCAGTCTTTCCCATGATTGTGCTTAATACTGAACCAGACTGAGAGACCATTTAAAGGCTCAGGAACCCTTTGCACGTGTTACGGCTTAATTAGCTGTTTATAGTCAGACACTTTAAACCTAGAATGTTGAACTTTTTCACAATATTCTAATTTTCTGAGATTGTGGATTTGGGGTTTTCATGAGCTGTAAGCCTCATCTCAATTATGACAAATCACGGCTTGAACTATCTCGCTTTTCATGTGATGAGTCTATCTCGTATATTAGTTTCACCTTTTAAGTTGCATTACGGAAATAAATGAACTTTTGCATGATATTCTAATTTGTCGAGTTTCACCTGTAGGTTATGGAGGACAGCTTAAGGTTAGGGTAAGGATGAGGGTAGAGGTCAAGTGGGATGAATCAATTGACATAAATGTGGTGGAAGAAAAAAAAAAGGAAACACTAAGGTCAAGCGTCCATAAACTTTATTAAAAGGTCCAGTGGATCTTGAAGTGCTAAAAAAGTAAGTGCTATCAAATTGAAGACATCATGCAAAAGTAGTTTTTATTTAAAAAAAAAAAGAAACTCAAGTGCTATTATGTGATACTCATTGTCTATAGCGCTTAATCCTGTATTCAGGGTCACAGGGGGCGGAGCCTATCCCAGGAGACTTAGGGCACAAGGCGGGGCACACTCTGGCCAGGGTGCCAATCCATCGCAGGGCACAGACACACACACACTCTCACACACTCATTCACACACTACGGCCAATTTAGGAATGTCAATTAGCCTAATCTACATGTCTTTGGACTGTGGGAGGAAACCAGAGAACCCGGAGGAAACCCACCAAGCACGAGGAGAACATGCAAACTCCATGCACAAAGGGACGGGAATTGACCCTGGCCGGGAATCGAACCCGGACCCTGGAGGTGTAAGGCTGTTGGCTGGTGTTAGACTGTTGGGGAATAAGTCCTACATAAAATTGGAAGAATGTGAATTTGACACTTTCTTACCTGGACTATATCAGCACGCAAGGGGTTGACATTAACCAAACAAAAGTGTCCACTGTGAACTATGACCATTTTGGAGGTTTCTGTCAGTTTTTTTTTTACAGAAGATTCATAAACGGATGCAGCACCAATGCCAGTCCCTTGATGTCTTGATTGGAAAAACTGCTTAAAACATTTTTTATAGAACAGCTTGTTCCTTTCTTTTCAAACACTTGGGTCCACATTCTGAACTGTTTAAAAGACTAATATACAGAAGTTCAAACAAAGGGATTAAAGATCTATCCACAAACACATTTATTATATTCTCATCTAATCTGATACAGTTAAGAGTCAACAAAGACCAAAGGACATTAAACAGACTGGACGTGGAGACAAGCTGCCCTTCCTGTGTTTTTGTGTTTAATTTAATTTTGCCTTAATTAAATTTCTCACTAACCAGATTTACAGTCAGGCATCTTGTGTAAGTGTTGTGTTTACAGAGACTGTGGTCAAGAGAGGGGAGGTTGGGCTGAACCATTCACGTGAAATTTGCAGGGGTAGTCCCGCTTACGAGGTCTGATTTGTTTATTTGTGACATACAGAGAGAGAGAGAGAGAGAATAAAAATGTATTATATGTAAATTGTCCTATTTGGTCTTGGAATCGTCCTTCCCCCTCTGCAGCGCCCCTGTGTGAACGTCCTCTCCTCCTGCTCCCTCCCTGATTTCTTTCCCCACTTCCTCCTACATTCGATTCACTTTCATTCTTCATGTTTTATTCTCATGGAGTTTCATGAAGTAAAAGGCGAGAGTATGTTTCATTTTCTTACCTGTAAAATCTGCGTTCGCAGCCGGCGCTCCAGTTCAGGTCAGAGTCACTTTATTCTCCTTATTAAATGTAATATTTAAACAATCTGTTAATTAAATTAAATTAGATTCAGTTTTATTTGTATAGAATGTTTAACAGTCGGATTGGAGATTGTCCCAAAGCAGCTTCACAGAAGCAAAAGAAAAATATGGGAAAAAAAAAATGTATATAAACGGAGATGAAAATATTGTCTGAGACATGATTCAGTGATTCGAGGAAACTCAGCCATATCTTTAAATTAATCAAGAACTTTGGGATTGATTTCAATTGGCACTCTGAGCAAAGCCAGAAGCAGGGTGGAAATATTATTGAATAAGGGCTGCGTATACGAAAGGAGAGGAGAAGCACAGAAGCCAATAAAATGTTTATTGATTCATTTAATAATTCTTAAACAGCAAACTAAATCATGTAAACCACTTCAGTAAATAAATAAAACACATGTATTTTGTTGTTTTTATGCAACTTGCATAGTATTGCTTATTTGTGTGTGTGTGTGTGTGTGTGTGTGTGTGTGTGTGTGTGAAGGAGAGAGGGAAAGAGAGGTTTTAAAGTCACTTTGTTCTTACAAATTAAAGAAGGAACTATTTTACAATTTATACACAAATTTATATATTTTATCCACACGCGCACACACACACGTGCACTCACACACACACTCATACGTGCACCCCTACACAGTATATTAACATATGTATTATGTTATCCATTAATTCACAGTTTTATTTACAGTTTGTTTTTTGGTTTCAGCCGTTGTCCATTTCTTCTTCGGTTGTTTTTTTGTTGCCTGCTGTGGTAGATTTTTTTTTTTTTGCAGTTCTTTTAACATTTTTACTCCTCGTTTCTTCTCAGTTTTTGACAGCTGTAGGGACAGACTGACCTGCTCCTCGATGTCTACAGGTGTGTGTGCGGTGCTGCACCCGGCCTCTTCACTCTCCTGTACCGCGAGTCTGACTGCAGGTTTTCCGTTTGGTTGTCGGTTCTGTGCTGGTCGTCTCCTCCCGTTTCCTCCTCGGTTTTGTTGTCGTGGTGTCTTTAGGTGTGTACAGTGGTAGCGGTGTTGGGTTCGGCGCCGAGCGCAGGGTGTGTTTCAGCGCTGCCGCTGTGTTCAGGACTGGGACCTGTTGGAGTTCGGGGTGTGTCGGCGAGGCCCGCCGCAGGCACGGACTCCTCGGTGCTCCCCCGCTCGCGGTCCTCACGCCGCTGCCGCTGTTTCCCGGCCGTGTCTACAGCTCAGTCTTTTACGACCGACGTCCCCGCAATCGAAACACCTCAGCGGCTCCGTGGTGGCGAAGACGGTGTAGACGTTATTCCCGTCTTTAACTTTAAAGTTAACGTTCAGTGGTCCCTCCTGGTGGTTTAAAATCATCAGGACCTGTCTCCGGAACGACAGCACGTGCTTCACGCTCGAGCTTTTACACTCGAGCGCGATGGGTTTCATGGGGCCGCTGAATCTCCCAAAGCGTGCCAGCGCAGGTCTTTTGCTGCCGTGGTAACAAGTGTTTATTTGGTCAGAAAGACCACCACCGCTTTATTCATCCGCGAGGCAGAGTGAATGTTCTGATCTCCCATCGGATCTCCCATGGCTAGCAGAACTTCCTCCAACAGAACACCGTCTCCCACAACACACCTGACGCCATTCTGCAGAGACAAAGTCTCCCCACCGACCTCAGAGGCCATGGTGCCCCGCCCACTCTCTCTCACCATAAACTTTATATTTATATTTAAACTATAAACTTTACTAAAGAAAAATAAATAAACACCTTCCTGAAAATTTTCCACTGAGAGAGAGAGAGAGAATTACTGGTAAACCAAATGCCTAGAGAAGCGACACTCCTCTCATATCAAGTTGGTGTTCAGCACAGTCCCACAGCAATTTCCGTAATAAAGCCTGCAGCAGGTCAAGCTCGGTCCAGCTCCCAAAGGAGTCATGAGAAATCGCTGTATTTCTTTGCCACTATTACACTCTCTTTTTCTGTGCATGGACAAAAATGTTTCTTCCGCAGAGTCTCACTTCCGCCCTGCCTCATGTCACTTCTGGAATCCTCTTTTTTTTTTTTTTTACCCTCGAAACAATAGTACTTGTCTACCTCCACACATAGCAAAATCAGACACACAAGAAACCTAGTATAATTAAGGTGTGTGAATACAGTTTTATCCAAGAGTAGTAGTATTATGTGTAATCAGATTTTTTTTTTATTGCAACTATGAATATTCCTGAGTCCAGAATGCACTGAGAGGGAGGTGGAGGGTCAGAAGGATGGGTACAATGTCAGAGAGGAAGCACTGAAGAGAATGCTGCACCTACCGAAGAACATGAACCACACAGCTATCACTAATACAATGGAAACCAGTAAGAACTCTGAGTCATGACTTAGTTTCATCAGGTTAAATTCTGTTCATGCTTTTATTTTTACATACATTACATGAATGTAACTTTGTTATTACTTTGTTACTTTTATCTTGTATACATACATTATATTAATAATCTTAAACTAGCGTTGGTTTGCAATGTACAGTATATGTTTTTTCTTCTGTAGGTTGACATTAATCTGGAATATATATCAATATTTAACTTGTGCTATCCACATACATTTTTCATTAACGCATGTTATTACCTCATTTATTAGATCTCACCTCTGTGTATCAGCAACATCTGAAATCCAGCCTGAGAGAGAAGTTGAAACGAATTAATGAAGGAATCTCACAACATGGAAGCTCAGCTCTTCTGAATGAGATCCACACAGAGCTCTACATCACAGAGGGTTGGAGTGGAGACGTCTGTAATGAACATGAGGTGAGACAGATTGAGACAGCGTCCAAGAGAGCAGCATCACAGGAGACAGCCATCAACTGTAATGATCTCTTTAAAGACGAGTCCATCAGAAGTGTGCTGACTAAAGGAGTCGCTGGAATTGGAAAAACAGTCTCTGTGCAGAAGTTCATTCAGGACTGGGCTGAAGGAAAAGCAAATCAGGACGTCACCTTCATGTTTCCACTTCCCTTTAGAGAGCTGAATCTGATGAAGGAGAAACATCTCAGTCTGATGGAGCTTCTTCATCACTTTTTCCAAGATATTAGAAAACTACAATTAATAGAATTAATAGACTCCTGCAAAGTCCTGTTCATCTTTGATGGTCTGGATGAGTGTAGGTTTCCTCTAGATTTCCAGAACAATGATAGATTGTGTGATGTGACAGAGTCAGTCTCACTGGATGTGCTGCTGACAAACCTCATTAAGGGGAACCTGCTTCCCTCTGCTCTCCTCTGGATCACCTCWCGACCAGGAGCAGCCAATCAGATCCCTCCTGAGTGTGTAGACCAGGTAACAGAGGTACGAGGGTTCAGTGACCCTCAGAAAGAGGAGTACTTCAGGAAGAGGATCAGTGATCAGAGCCTGGCCAACAAAATCATCTCACACATGAAGTCTTCCAGAAGTCTCTACATCATGTGTCACATCCCAGTCTTCTGCTGGATCTCAGCCACTGTTCTAGAGAGAATGTTGGGTGGAGCAGAGAGTGAAGAGATCCCCAAGACTCTGACTCAAATGTTCACACACTTCCTGATCTTTCAGATCAATAACAAGGACCAAAAGTACCATCAGAAATGTGACCCTGATCCTCAGCAGAGCAGAGAGAGTATCCTGGCACTGGGAAAACTGGCTTTCCAACAGATGAAGAAAGGAAGCCTGATCTTCTATGAGGAAGACCTGAGAGAATGTGGCATTGATGTCAGAGAAGCTTCAGTGTACTCAGGAGTGTGTACTCAGATCATCAGAGAGGAGTTTGGGCTTCACCTGGGGAAGGTCTTCAGCTTTGTACATCTGAGTGTTCAGGAGTTTCTGGCTGCTTTATATGTGTTTCTCTGCTTTGTTTCTGAAAAGAAAAATGTGCTTGTGGAGCAACACACTGGACTTCTTGATTTATTCAGAAATCCAAACCTGTCTGATTTCCTCAGGAGTGCAGTGAACAAGGCGTTACAGAGTGAGAATGGACACCTGGACCTGTTCCTTCGCTTCCTCCTGGGTCTCTCACTGGAGTCCAATCAGATTCTCTTACAAGGCTTAATGCCACAGACAGAAAACGGCTCTTACAGCAAAGAGAAAACAGTTGAGTATATCAAGGAGATGATCAAGGATAACCCATCTCCAGAGAAATCTATTAATCTGTTCCACTGTCTCAATGAACTCAATGATCATTCCCTGATGAAACAAGTACAGACATACCTGAACAGAAAAGGTAACAGATGTCTGCGAGAAACCAGACTCTCTCCCGCTCAGTGGTCAGCTCTGGTGTTTGCGATACTGACCTCAGAACAGGAACTGAAAGAGTTTCATTTGAAGAAATATGACCCATCTGATGAATGTCTTCTAAGGCTTCTACCAGTGGTCAAAGCCTCCAGAAAAGCTGAGTAAGTATTTTTATTTATAAATTTACTGTATGTCCCTACTGAATGGTTTGCTATTTTCAATTCAGTTAAATTTTATTTGTAGAGCCCTTTCAACAATGGTCATTGTTACAAAATGAAATGTGCAAAAATATGATTGTTCCTGATGAGCAAGCAGAGGGCGACGGTGGCAAGGAAAAACTCCCTGAGATGGCAATAGGAAGAAACTTTGAGAGGAACCAGACACAACAGGGAACCCATCCTCATTTGGCAGGAAGTTCAATATAACAGATGATGTCTTTAAGTTAACACAGAGTCCACTCAGACACTCCGGTAGACTGTGGAAAATTCCAGTTGAGTGACTGCAGTCACATGTCCTCAGAGAGCAGCTGTCTGCATCAGCTGAGGCATTTTCATTTGAATGTTTTCTACTTATTCTAATGTGTAAGATACAGTAAGAAAATTTTCTGCAAAAGTCTTATTTTGGTTAAACCATCCATTTGACAAACACACTAGCTGTACTCACGTCCACTCCAAACACCCAGAATTCAGAGGGGTACAGTATAAATGACTGAAGAATGATGGCACTGTTTTGTTGTCTGTTTAAAATTAAATGATTCAAAATATGCTAAATGATGAAAAAAAACTAATACTTCTCACTTTGGATAAAATTTAAAAATTACACAGATCAGATTGTCTTGTGAGATTGAGTGTAATTGTCATGCGCACTCTCACCACGACCGGCACTAGTCACTAGTCGCTCAGTCATTGATTTCGCCCATGTCGTTCCCGACGCTTCGTCGGATTTTCAGTCCGAGTACTCACCAACTTGGATCGCTTCTCTGATTGAGTGTGCATTGCTAGAATATGGATTTATTTGTGTAAATCCTAGCTCTTTCCATAAGAAAGTTCTTAGACTAAAACGCGTGATTATCCTGCCTGCTCGCGCTGCTTCCATGTTTGGGTTTACTATCCACGCTACATGGGCTAACTGCTATGTCTTCTGTGCTATCCTCCGATCGCCTGTGACAGAATGACTGATCCAGCAGTGAACCCAGCAGATTATGCGCACCTCTGCGATGTGGTCAACCGGCACGCCGAGCTGATTGAGCAGCTTTGCGGCAAGGTCTATACCCTCCAGATTGCCCACGCCTGCTCTCTCGTCCCAGGCCAGCCCCCCGGACACTGCTGCCTACCATATCATCTTTTTCACACTCCACGCCCTGACCACCAGCCTTTATCCCTCACGCCCCGGTTCCTGAGATTTGCCCTTTCTTCACCACCACCTCTATGGCACCTGTCGAACCTCCACCTCCCGCCGTGGTTGACACTGGAGCCGGGGAATTCATGCAATTAGGATGAGCCTCCTCGACCGCTGCAGAAAGGGAACGGCGCTTCAGAGATGGGCTCTGCGCCTACTATGGGTCAGCGGCGCACCACAGAGCCATCTGCCCTCTTCACCCGGAAAACGGTCAGGCCCGGTGAGCAGACGGGGCAGCTCGCCGGGCCCCCTCCACCTCTTGGTCACAACATCCAGCGTTTCCCATCTCATGGTGCAAGTACACCTCCAGTTTGGCCACAAATGGGTCAGAAATACTGCGCTTTGACTTTTCTTGTGCCAAAGAACTGGGACTGGAATTTGAGGCATTATCCCAGCCCGTTCGAATCACATCTGTCGACGGTCGGCCCCTTTCCTCCAGCCCCATCACCACTCAGACACAGCCCATCACCCTCATCATAGACCAACATCACGAACGGATCCAGTTTCACCTCACCTCCATCTCATCACCTCCTATTAACTGCTCCAACATGACCCTCTCATCTCCTGGACACAAAACCGGATACTACAGTGGGGGCCGACCTGCACCGAACTCTGCCTGCGGGCTCTGGCTGGGACGTGTTCTAGGGAGTCTGAGGCCCCTGATGTTAACACCAACAACATTCCCGTCGTCTACCGGGACCTGGCTGAAGTCTTCTGCAAGAGACAAGCCACACCTTCATCCGCATCCTTCATCTCTGGTGATGGAGGAATATGTTTCCGACGCCCTTCGCCAAGGCCATAACAAGGCCATCCTCCTCACCTGCCGCCATGGGGTTCTTCTTCGTGAAGAAAAAAGTCGGGGACTCAATAACATCGACATCAAAAATCGACACCCATTGCCTCTTACCAACTCATCCCTGGACTCCCTCTCACAAAGTTGGACCTCTGGAGCGTCTACAACTTGGTGTGCATCAGAGAGGGCGATGAGTAGAAGACAGCCTTCATCACCTCCACTGGACACTATGAAAGTTTGGTCATCTGCCTTTCAACAGTTCATCAATGATGTCTTCAGGGACATGTTAAGCCCGTGGGTGTTCGTCTATCTCAACGACATTCTCATTTATTCACGCACATCAGAGCGGTCCTCAAGAGATTGCTTGCCCATCAACTGTACTGTAAGTTGGAAAAACGAGCGCTCCACCACATTCCTGGGTTTTGTCATCTCGCCCCAGGGTGTGGCCATGGACCCGCAGAAGTTGTGCGTCATTGGCCCTTACCCAAGACCCTCAAGCAACTTCAATGGTTTCTCGGGTTTGTGAACAATCATTGCTTTATCCGGGATTACAGTACGGTTGCCACTCCTTCAGCCTCAACCCCGCCACCATAATCGCGTTTCATGATTTATGCCACCGGTTCACCACAGCTCCAATTCTGCTCCACCCAGACGCAAGTAAACCGTTCGTTGTGGAGGTGGATGCTTTGGATTTGGACGCCGGAGCTGTCCTCTCCCAGCGAGGTCCAGACCAGATCTTTATATTATATTAAACATCTTGGTCTTAACCTCCTGCTCTTATGCCACTCCTCTCCACTTGTACTCAGTCTTCCGACACACACCTGGCGCCATGCCGGAGAGAAAGTGTCTCCACATCGGCCTCAGAGGCCATGGTGCCCCGCCCACTTTCTCTTACGCTAGACTTAACTTTTGTTTTTCAAACAACATTCACTAATAAAAATAAATAAATAAAATAGGGGAAAAAACAAAGTTTTCCAAAACTTTGCAAGACATACAGAGCAGAGAAGGGGCAGGAATAGATAAAACAGGAAAAAGACAGAAATAGATGCTGAGTGTTCTGATATGTTTTCTGTACATGAGCTCATGCCGTTATAATAAACTGTATCTGAGAGATTGTTGAAAGTGACATTGATGCTCCTGTTTGATGATGTGGCATCCTCTCCTTTGAGTTGTGTGTGAGAGAAACACACTCACATTTTCGTTACATGGTAAAGTAGAAGTCAGTGTTTTGCCTGTGCTTGTGTGTGGGTGAGATTTGTTCTGATATTGTTTATTATTTCTTTTCCAGTCTTCATTGTTGTGACCTAACAGAGGAAAGCTGTAGAGTTCTGTCTTCAGTTCTCAGCTCAAGCTCTTCAAGTCTGAGAGAACTGGACCTGAGTTATAATAAACTGCAGGATTTAGGAGTAAAGCTGCTCTCTGCTGGGCTGGAGAATCCACAATGTAAACTGGAGATACTGAGGTACACAAAGGGGACAGAATATCAGATTTATGACATTTAAATTACATGCAGAATTGATTGTGTTTTCATCCAATAAATCACATTCACATGGTGATCGCTGGATTCCAACTAATGGTGAAGTTCAAAGTCAGGCAGAGCAGTGAACTGGTTGAAAAATGTAATGGTTATATCTATTGCCTGATGTCTGACCAGAATGTAGATAAGCAGACAACACATGACTTTCCAAACTACCCAACAATGGGTGGAACAAGTTAAAGAAGTGAGTCCACTTTTGACTTGGTACAACACAAGGTAGAATGACCACATAGGGCCTTATACTAGCCACTGCTAATATGCAATTATGTTGAAGGATTTGGTTCTCTAAGCCCTATAGACTGGCTGCTCTGATGGTGTCAAGGACTAATTTAGGGAGCAATTGGAAGACCACATCTGATCAGTCAGTCCTAATGGACATGTGATGATTGGAGGCAATGTGAAGGTCACTGTGAGTCTGGTAGAAATGGTTATACTGTAGCAGAATCATGGTGGCCACGCAAGGATAACAAAAGATGATATCCTTTATTGTCCAACATGGACAATTTACCTTGGGCAATAGTGCATTTGACTGCATTGGCAATGTACAATAATAAATTCAGTTTAGAGACAAATCAAAACCAAAACACAGTAATCCTGCAGTACAGATGGACATTGTTTCCCCTTGATCATTTTAATTGCTATATTCTTCAAGCCATCAATCCTAGATTTCTGCTGGGCTGTGAGGCTGTACCATGCAGCCATGAAAAAAAGTGAAGTTTTGACCCAGTTTACACAGGTTATCCACATGAACATTCCATATTAAGTTTCTATTTGAATGCCCAAATATTTGTTTGAGCTTACAGCCTCAATCAAATGTTGTCAAAAAGTACTAGGTCATGTACACCTATATTTATAAAAAAAAAATAGATTTATTGTTTGATGTCAACAATTTCTTTCTTTATCTTATCTTTGGTTGTGGGGGTCGTAACATGTTCCCTTCTTCAAAACAAGTGTTGAAGAGGTTGAGCTTATTGGAAGTGGGTGAGGCGTCTACCCTTTTGAAGTGGGATGCAGAGGATTCATGGCTTCTTCTACAGTTAGGCTGCTGAAAGAGCTAGGAAGGTCAGGTGCTGCATCAAACCATCATATCACTCGATCTGCTGGCCAAGAGAAGCAGCCATGGATCTGGCTTAAGTGTAATGACCCATGTTGTGCATCAGTGTAAACCATTTGTGAGCAAAAGGGTTTAGGGGTGGTTGGGCATGGCAAAGAAACTATGGTCTGACCACCCTGTAGCTGGCTACCTCATGAAGCGTGCATAGTCTTAAAAGGCCAAAAGACCCAATGAAAGTCCACCACTGATGTGTCCCGTGCCCAATTGTTCTGAAGTTTTCCAACCTAAGCCCGGCAAAGACACACCATCAAGGATCTTAAATGGCCACAGCCTAACCCAAAAAAGGTCAACACTTCATCACTCTCAGTTAGGAACCAAACACTTTACTGATTAAATCTTAAAACAGCCTCCCCCCTCATGCCATTTATGTAGCTCCATATTAAGACAACATTATAATATATAGTAATTATGGGCAGGAGTACATGCAACACCTCAGGGCTGTTCTGTGATCGCTGAGGTGGGCATCATGTGACTATCAAGTGGGTGGTCCTCACTCTTCTACCTGCTAGGGCACATTTTCACTCTGTGTTCTCATAATGCCCCACTCCAGTGGCTCCACTGCATGAAGGATGCCAAAGTGCAGCTCACTTATTGGCATCTTATGCTTCAGCCTTTTAATATCGGGTTGGTCCACAGACCGGGTGCACCAATGGCTATGGTGGATTTCTTTTCCAACCAAGGGGTGTCAGCTGAAAGCTGGACGACTCGCTGACGAGTTGAGAAGCAGGGATGTTTGTCTCTAGTGAATCAGGAGACATTCTGTAGGACAAATCTTAAGTTGCATTTATTAAAACTCCAGCTGTCTGCAGATGATCATTAGCAGCTCTAAGTTCTTTTATGGATATGTAAGATTTAGAATCTGGAGCACATACACTGCTACTACAAAAATGCATGTGACCTTGCATGGCAAATTAAACTACTGGTATGCAATAATCAGATATTTAAGATCAGCAGAGCAGTGGGAAGCAAGAGGCATAGAGACCCTGTACCACATTTCATTTCCACAAATGCACAAAGCCAAACCTCTGTTTTTCCCTGTGGTTTCTGCTTCTCTGTGGTCCACATTCGTATCTTCAGCATGTTTTTGGGATGTTTGGTAGATTGTAAGTTGTAAAGTATTTTGAAGTTTTTTTTTAATGGAATTTCCTTGATTGAATCCTAAACTAAACTAACTTCATTAACACATTGTACTATTTCTCTTCCAGGCTGTGTGAGTGTGAACTGACAGAGGAGAGCTGTAGCGTTCTGTCCTCAGTTCTCAGCTCAAACTCCTCCAGACTCAGAGAACTGGACCTGAGTAATAATTATCTTCAGGATTCAGGAGTGAAGCTGCTCTCTGCTGGACTGTTGAATCCACACTGTTCACTGGAGATACTGAGGTAGGCAAACACAAACATGCACACACGCACACAGCTCAAGTCCCCTCTGTTCAGTTTTGTATATGGTCTTGTTTCTTGTGTTTATTTGTCTCTTTGCAAAGGGACCTTCAGTTTCCATGTCTCCTGACTTCATGAAGCCATTTTGTTTCTGTATTGGCAACAGTTCCTGATCTAATTCTCTCACTTCAGTTATGCTTTTAAACAACTTTGACCTTGTCTGCTCGAATTCTTTTTTTTAATAACACCTTTTATCTGCAATCAGGTATTCACTTATTTCATCATGTCTCTTCCAGGCTGTGTGAGTGTAATTTGACAGAGGAGAGCTGTACAGGTTTGTGCTCAGTTCTTAGATCAAACTCCTCCAGACTGAGAGAACTGGACCTGAGTAAGAATTATGACCTGCAGGATTCAGGAGTGAGGCTGCTCTCTGCTGGACTGGAGAATCCACACTGTACACTGGAGACACTGAGGTACACACACACACACACACACACACA
>QMIH01002913.1:13360-36537 GCA_003987875.1 Clarias batrachus
AGTGTGTGTGTGTGTGTGTGTGTGTGTGTGTGAGTTTGTTCCCTGAGATCTCCGAGTGCCCGCCTAGCCTGGACCTGTGATGACTGAAAGTTTAAGGAGTTGGATTCGAAATTCGAAGGGGTTTCCCCGCACAGGTTCGAACCCTGCTYKCAGCGAGGTTTGGGGCAGTGGTGGCTCAGAGAGTTACTGATCGGAAGGTTGCCAGGTTGCCACTGTTGGGGCCTTGAGCAAGGCCCTTAACCTTATCTGCTCTAGGGGCACTACTGTATATCATGGCTGACTCTGCATTCTGATGCTGCAATACAGTATGTGAAGAAAGAATTTCACTGTGTAGTAATGTATATGTGACAAATGAAGCCTTAACTTAACTTAAGGTCCCCAGGACCTCCATGACCCGGTACAGGATAGGTGGACTAGAGAGTGACATTGTAACTTGCCAAGATGTTTTTTCTTTGGAGTGTAGGTTGAAACACTGGTGCGTTTAATATGCATTTATCTCCAGTATGTCATTAATTAAAATCTTTCTGTAATACTTTTCATCATATCTAAAGAGTTATTAAGCTTGTTCTCGCCAGGTACAGAAATACTAGTATGAAGTAATATCTCAAAGTAAAAATACAATTTATGGTATGTCTCTGTTTTTACCCAGGAAGCGAAGTTGCCCAGAGCGACAGCGTGGACGTGAGATCCAGCGTGCACTACCTTCACATCATTGACAATCAGCAGACTCTGTTCGAGCTGTCGCACAGACTGGAGCCCAGAGCGTAACACCGCAACCTAGTGGATGTCCACTAGAAACGCAGCAGCATCCTCGTACGCCTGCTCGCGCGTGCTTTCTTTCGTCTTTGTAAGCAGATTCTCACAGAGCGAGCGCGTCACGTTCCTCAGCACTGACTGAACAATCAGTCTCATTTTGGTGGCGTAAATAAATAAATAAATGCCGATAGGAGTAAGATTAGGAACCTGTGGTGTTTATTATGCTTTTATTGTCACCGCTGAGTCAGTATCCACTAGTCGATAGTCGATGTGCGGACGAGCCGAATGACAGACACATGAAGATTTTTGAAGTTGCTACTATTTTCAATGTTATATAGCACATCGTTTCTCCTGGAGCTCCACACTCGGGTGTATTTTGCTGTTATTTCATCTACTGTATGTGCCAACTATATTACAGTCGGGAAGTAATATCGGGACACGACCCAGGCGTTCGGATCGACGTTTTCAGGGACATGCCTGAGATCCAGGACTCGATGACGAGTGAAGAAGCAAGACGGAGAGACAGAGACACTTTACGTCTGCACCCAGAGATGTCAAATTCATGCTTAATACAGACTTTGTTGTTATGAATATTGTCAGTCGTCGTGATATTTGTTTGAATCTGGTTTGACCCCAGCTTCTGTAACGCAGTATTATTATCGGATACATTGTTCCTTTTTTCTTCTGTGCAATGCTTCAGACTCCCGATGCAGTCGTTAACAGCGTGCAGTGTTCGTTTCTCGCTTCACTTGAGCCATCAGGTTTACCTTCTCTGATGCCACATTGGACCGAATCGATTTAAGCAGGAGGCTATTTATTTTTATTTTTCTTTTTTCAACTTGCATGCGTGCACATAATAGAATTGCACTTATTCTAACTTTGTTTGTACAGTTATGTGTCATGCATTCAGTTTTTTGACGGCGCACAATTCCATGGCATCGCCATCTAAAATGTAAATTGTTCACGCTAATTTATTTGCATAGATTTAATCATTAAATAGATTAAATCTACAGAGAAGTAGAAACTCTTCTGTCCTCCTCCTCCTCCTCCTGTTGTAGGACATATTTCAGTGCTGTAGTGCTCATTTAATTTGACAAATAAAATACATGGGCTATTCAAGTCAAACCGGGACTTTTCATTGTGCAGAATAGCAGAACGTTCTCATTTCTCTAAAAAATCCCCTGCTACATTAATGCACTTACCCCAACATTTCACTAGTGCTTGGATACCATCAAGGTGTAAAACGTTTTCTCAGTACGCCTTATTCACGTCTGAAATCCCTGACCTCCCAGGAACTCCTTAAATGGCCCAAACATGTGGAAATCATTTGACACGAGGTCAGGACTGTATGGAAGATGTGGCAATAACTCCCAGCAGAGTTCCTGTAAGATGCAAGTGATGAATCGGTAAATGATCATGACCTTGGATTTTTTTAAGGTTCACTGGAATGAGCCTCCTCCGTCAGGACGTACAGGCTTCTTTAAAACATATGCAATATTCAAATGTTTTACCGCGGCTTAAAGTAATGCACCAGAAAGTCCTGGTTTGACATGAACGCCCCTCGTATCTTAATGCTGACAAAGTACAGTACAACAGGCTAACGTTAACACTAATATAGTCACTCATGAGTTAATCACTGATGCAAAAAGACACTTTACAAAGAGAAATTCTGAAGCTATTAGTAATAGTCATACTGTTGTCAGGTCGTGAGCTGAGATCGGTTATTCATACCTCACACCACAGTTAACACGACCGCAGGTGTGTATCAGCTCATAATAATTTTGCTACGCAGCTACAGCCGCGCTGGTGAGCGGTCTACTCCTACAGCCGATTCTACACAGTGTTCTCTAGTCAGAATGAACCGAATACACTAAACAGAGAGAGGAGTCTGTGCGCTTTTAGAGTATAAACATACAGAAAAGCACATTCGGCTTCAAAGTTTAACGTATAAGTAAAGCTTATTTAATCTCCTACTACGAAAAATAGAATTAAAAAGTTTCTACAGCCATCTAATCTGAAAAATTTAATGAGACACAATCGCCTTTAACTTGAACAGGCACGACGCCTCTGAATGTGTAATATTGTATATAAGTTTGTAAATGTACAAGTTTATTGTGAGGCATCTGCAAACATATTCATATTTCTGTGCCAAATATTATTATGGGAGAGTTCTTTAATATTTAACATCAAGGTCATGAAACTTTAGCCTTATGTGCAGCTATTAGATTTATAAAAAAATGAATAAAGGCCCAGGTGTTCTTTTATCCATGGGTTTATACAATTCCTTTTTACTATATGGAGAGTCCATTTGTCTCAGTTTTAAGTTTTAACGCCATCCACTGGCTGGACTCACAAAGGGATCATTTATAATATTTAAATTTAACACGGGCACTCTTTTAAAAATAGGGGGGTTTAAAAATAATATAAACTATACAGCCATGAATCCTTTGCAGTATTTTTGGCTCAATTAAATAAACACTGCACATTTCTTACTGACATTTTTACGGCATTAGAGGACTGAGGCATTGTTATTATAATTATTTATTATTTCATTTTGGTTATTTATGTTTGACGAAGGATGATAACAGTGCAGAATATCATTTGTACAAATCACCAGTTTATATATATAATAGACACACACACACACCCATATACACACACGCATATATCTATACTGTAATATTTTAATATGCTAAACTGTATGTTTTTTGCAGTAATCTGGTCAAAAGAGGTGATTTGACTCAAGCGTTGGGGGGGATTGTTTTAGAAGGCTTGATGTATTTTGTTGCTGTTTTTTTTTTCCCCACACCATGTCAGCTGGTTTGCATGTGGTCAACACACCAAAACATGAAGATAAAAAAAATGTAAAAAACATAACCGTAAATAGAAATAAATATGCTCTGTATTATTTAGGTATCAAAACGCAAAGCAATATGGTTACCTTTTGTGCGTTTTCCCTCCGTTGCTATAGAAACCACATACAACTTTTCTATAATATGCATTTTTACAGCAAATGAGTGAATAAACCATTTATGTAATATTACCCTTTGTCTTTTCTGTTATTATGATGACCTATTCAGCCCTTTCTGTCCTTTTCTATTTTTTTTAAACAAAAAAATATTACAGTATAATATACTGATAAAAAAAAAAAACATTAAGGTAGCAAAAAAAATCTGAGTTTGTCACCAATGTCCCTTTTGCTCCCTTAATTTTTTGGAGTGATATATTTTATGCTAAGAAAGAAAAAAAATATTAATAGCTCTGCTAAGATATCTATAGCAACTCTATTTTATTACTGGCCGTCTATCAGCAAATATACAGTACAGTACAATTCGGTATAATATTTTTATAAAAAATAGAGAAAACCTTTAGAAAACCTGAAACATTGCCAAAGTTTTAGGTTTAGTGCTTCAAATCCCCAGAGAGAAAATGTATAAACACTAACTCTGTCCCTGCAGCAATATCTAACTTGTATATATATACAACCTAATTAAAAAGTATATTTTGCAATCTTTAATGTTTAATTACATGGTCAGATTTTTGCTTAGGCAAGTAGGCTGAGGAAAACATCCAGCTGTGAAAACATCCAGCACTCCTAACGTGATGCTTCTAAGGGATCTGTGCGTATCATGGGATTCGTAACAGACACACATACAGTACTTGTCCACAACTGTCAAGCCTCACTATTCAATTCAAATCAATTTTATTTGTATACGCTTTTAACAATTTTCATCGTCGCAAAGCAGTTTTACACAATCAAAAGAATTATTTAAGTTTGTATGAAATGTGAATGTGTATGAATAAAAAAATGACTACCCTTATGTTTTTCCTCAAACTTAGAATGAGCGAGCTTTTTGATGAGCTGAAGTGTTATATGAAGTTATGAAGATGATTATTATAATAACCTTTGGTTTTCATTTAGTGTTTAGAGATGTCCAATTTGGTGGGCCAACTACATCCTTTCCAGGATATAATGAAAAAAGCAACAACAACAACAAAAATTATACCTTAATGGAAATTTTTTTTTTAATATGAGGGTCATTTAAGTCAAACTGGGACTTGCAGTGAATGCGGTAGAAATTTACAGAAGACTTCAAGCACAGTACAGTGATGAGACTCTTAGCCGCAGTAAAACATTTGAATGGTGCATGTTAAGTACCAAGAGGTCTCTCTGTCTTCAACTGGCCAATAAGATCTACAATCTCCATTTAAAATTAAATAAATTAATGTTTTGTCACAGAAGTCCAGGATGTCCGATCTGTGTACTGGGAAAACTTTCTACCTTGATGGTATCCAAGCAACTCTGTGTGAGTCAAAAGTCCCGGTTTGACCTGAACAGCCTTTGTACATTGCTGATCAGAAGATTGTAATCTCTACTGTTGATGCTTTTAACACTCTCAGATAAAGTTGTAACTGTAGGTTTTCCAACATGGAAGAGTGTTTAGGAAGGAGCATCAAATGAGACTAAATAAAAAAAACATGTTCATTCTTTTTTTTAGTGTTTGATATTAATTTAAACAAAAATAAATGTTTCGGCGAAGGAACCTGCCATGACAGGAGTTAATAAAGTCTTACCTCTATACACGTCTATCTTTAACCTACTTTTGTTGTTTTCTATTCTAATTATAGATAATGTGATATAATATACAGTATATTCTTCTCAAGAACATTGCACCAGTGTTTTATTTCTTTTTAAACTACACCTTCTGTCTTTCACCTGCTCTAATGATATTTGTTAATTCATTAGTCTGCTAACAAGGTTCGAATCAATTAGCCAAAGGTTAATTAATTCCCAGTTTCTCTGTTAAAGCATGCTCAGCTCTTTGTTTACAAAATGATGATGTCTAGCGCTATCTCCCCCCATTACTATCATACACAGAGAGAACGACGTCCCTATTTATTTCATAGCAAGTATGATGACGTTAATGCTAATTTGATATACAGTACAGTATGTAAGGCAAGTGCCTGTGAATGACGCACCCACACAAGAGAGACGCAACAGAGAAATTCACTGAATTTAAGAAATTCAGACATAATGTAAATAAAATAAATAAATAAATTCACGAAGGTGAAGGTAAAAGTCAGAGCAGTACAAATAAGACAATTCTTAGATGCGAAGAGTTGTATATTATTAATCAGCATAAAATACACTAATGGAGATTGGTTGCGTTTCAATGATTCTTCATTTCCATTACAACTGTATCTCAGTGATTGCCTATAATAATAATAATAATAATAATAATAATAATAATAATAATAACATTTTCCTTAAAAAAATATCCCCTCTGCTCTTCTTTCATTTCTACAGTGTGTTACAGCACATTTGTGTGAAAACCGAGTAGTGCATATAAAGTCATTATACATTTGTTTGTTCTTTGCCTTGATTTTGCTCTTAATTACACATTAATTACACTTTTATCAACTATAAAAAAAAAATTAAATCCTATTTCTATAAATGTTGCCAGAACTGGTGCAGACCTGGCATGAACCTTTTGTCTGTAACTTTTATCTGTAACCATTTCTATCTCAAGAAGAATAGAAATGTATATAAGTATTACAAGCTACTACGTCTTTATAACCTAATTGACCCAACAAAATAAAAATATTTTTTTCAGTTGTGATTAAAATCTCCAAGCCTTGAAAATGGCCTTGAAAAAAAAAAGAACACCCCCTGTTTCATTCTTCCTCACATATCAGCAGCAGAGCATGTTGATTAATTAGCTTGTTAACAAGCTGTGTTTCAATTAGCCAAAGTTAATTAATCCCCAGCTCCACGGATAGATGCATGTTCAGCTCCTAAAGCAAAAAGGTGGAACTATTTTTGGTGAAATGTCTTTCATAGGCAGTATTTTAATTGAATTAGCCTGGGGGGTTCAGCATCCTTTGATAAAGTCACCTCTTTATTTGGGATTCGTCATGATGGCCCTGAAGAGGTGGGCTCAAATGTAGGCCATGAGAAACAAGAGGCATCGCCGAATCTCAGGTGTAAGTGATACTACAGAGGACCGTTCAGGAGAAACAGGCACTACCTCTAGGAAACAACCCATATCCATGATGACAGCCAATAAAACGGTTTCATCCATTAAAAAGATAACAACAGGTCAGTTAACAGGTGTCCCGATGACTTTATACTTCGTCCTGGTGCTGCTTGGCATTGGAGGAAATGCCATGGTGATCCTGGTAGTAGGGAACAGTGTTGTTCGGGGGTCTGGAGGTGGACGCAACTCTGATATTATCCTGGTCAACATGGCCTTATCTAACCTGCTGGTGTCTCTGATGAGGAACTTGATGCTGGTCACCATGGACTTTGGACTTGAGGTACAAAGGAATGTTTTTGTTTTGGGGTATTACTGTAACTGCTTATTGTGAGTGGTGATTCCGTGTTTTGGGGAGACCTAAGTTGTTTACAAGAAATTACTTTTATTAATTACTAATGATAATTAATCATTTCTTTTGTAACGATAGAATTTTTATATTTTAAGAGAAAGAGACAATATATCTGCATTTTCCTCTTGTGCAAAGTGTGCAGCTCTGGATCCAGCTCCATGGTTGGAYGACCATTTTCACAACTAGACTAGCTTTGTATCCTTAAGAAATGCTTAGACAAGTTTATGGACAAAAAAAATCATGCAGAACAAAAATGCACATTCATATTAAAGAGTAGGAAGGTAGAAAGAGATGACTTTGCAGATTATTCATGAGGCATGACGGAGAGTTCTTCAACATGGTAAACTTTTCACCTCCTTGCAGTCGGAATGCTTGATCAATTGAACATTCCAGTTTGCTGGTGTTTCACATAAACTCCAGACCTGATATACAGGACTAATTAATTAGGTATCAGATGACCTCACAGCAGCCATCGCTTTTTTGGACGAATATAGCGCTTATGCCCTCAAAGACACAGAAACAACCGTAAAAATGCCCAAATCCTCACCAAACTCAAACATATGCATGAAACAGCATGGCTTACTCCAAATACAGTATGTACTGTAACTTAAAAAAAAAAAAACCTGAATATTCAAAGATGAATGGACAGATCGTTGTAATCTCATTCTTTCTGCGCAATGTTTAATCTACCACTTACCAAAAATAGTTCACTTGAGTATTCTTTTTAGATTTGTTCCTTTTTGCTGTTCCATGTAAAACAGTACTGTACTATCGTGTCTGGTCTACATCAGTAGCCATGAGGTTAAGTAAGAAAATGTTGCCATACAGCTTTTATTTTGAGGATATGAATATGTTCAATACTTTTATAACCTTTTCCTTTATTCTCATATTTTTGAAAACACTGTCACTAGGTATGGGTAGAGCCAGCTGTTATTGTACTGGAATTTCCCTCTTTGCAAAGAGACTGTCTTTGTACTCCTTCTGATACATGCCTTTGGGATAAGGATGGATGGACGGATGGATAGATAGATAGATAGATAGATAGATAGATAGATAGATAGATAGATGGATGGATGGACAGAGAGACAGACAGACAGAGAGATAGATAGATAGATAGATGGATGGATGGATGGATGGATGGATGGATGGATGGATGGATGGATGGATGGGTACTTTATTAATCCCAAAGGGAAATTGGCTGACTAGTGCTTAACATTCAGGCAACGCTGGAATGATCTGTGGTGTGATATTGCCAGTTTTCTGGTTCATCATCCTAGCCCGACTGAAAGACGCTCCATTTCAGCAGGGTGTTGCTGTTTGCACTTTCATAAGGTGACCTGGCACAAAAGTTGACCTAATGCTGTTTTATGAAATTGCTACAGTAGCTAGGATACAAATGGGGATAATCATTTGAGAGCTGTTGTGTCGTGTAGAAGATTCAGCTTTAGACAGACCAAAGCAACTCAAAAACCAGCTAAAAGCATATTTTCTGATGGCACAAGGCTGTACACCTGTACACTTTATTCTGAACACTCTGATCTTTGCAAACTCATTCTTTGTGAATGAGAACGATGATGCTTTCACTCTAGGCACAGTTGATTCGTACCATACTAGGGTACAACTGCGACTTACAGTTACACTACCACTGGTGGGCTAGTTAGTGTAATTGCCAAATGTTTATTCGTTACAAATAAATTCACACATTCAGTCAGAAAAGAGAACATCTTTAACAATATTGCAGTATATCTGCTTGCCTGCCATTCCCAGGTACGCTCTTATAATTCTTTCTCTTTTCATCTTTTCCATCTGAAGGTTTTATCCAGTAAGGACTGGTGCCAGTTCATGATGGGTATATGGGTCTGGCTGCGTTCAGCAAATGTTTGGTCGACGCTTTTTCTCAGTGTGTTTCATTTTTACACTTTGAAAAGGACAGGCCCTTCCATCACTAGTCTAAACCAATCACGTAACCCTTCCAAAATCCTAGTAATGTGCTGCAGCCTCATCTGGACTGTCAATTTCATCTTCTCAATCCCTGCTTTTATCTACTCCACAAATGGAGGCAAGAATGCCAGTGAGGTGAGACAAGGGAAAGAAATCCTGCTGTGTTCCATAATGATGGAATTCATATTTACATTATCAAATGTTATTCCTGTGTTATCACTCATTATTCTTCTTTCTGATTGTTTCTCTACAGACATTGATGTTGGTGTCCAGTACAACCCGTCCATTACTGGGCTGCTTGTGGGATTTTCCCTCAGCTACCAATGGTCTTATATTTGCCACCGCATCCATGGTGATCCATGAGATCATCCCCATCATCCTCATGAGCACCACCAATCTGGGCTCACTTTTCATACTGTATACACACGGAAGTGCACACAGGATCACAAATCAGGATGCTCCAGTAATACGCAGAGTGCCGGCAGAGAGACGTGCAGCCAAGGTCACATTTTTATTTATTATGTACCTGTCTATTAACGTATATTATATACTGTATGTAAGCCAAAAAATACAACAACACAACTATGCAAATAAAAGAATGTTTTTGTATGTACATTGGTCGTAACCCACTCTTTTAATGATACCTGCCTGTATGTCTGTATATCTGTTTGTCTGTCCAGACAAATTTGTCACAGCATCACGCAAAACTGGCTTGACAGAATTTAATGAAATTTTGTCAGTCCTTAGGTATTTGCCTGAAGTTACATTTGCACCATAAATTTAAAAAAATGTTGTGTAAATGTATAGTTATGAGTAAAGTTATTGTATCAGATTACCTCACAGCAGCCATAGCTTTTTTGGACGAATATAGCGCTTATGCCCTCAAAGACACAGAAACAACCGTAAAAAAAAGCCCAAATCCTCACCAAACACAAACATATGCATGAAACAGCATGGCTTACTCCAAAACAAGGTATGTAACTTCAGGTAAAAACCCTGAATATTCAAATTTGAATGGACAGATCGTTGTATTCTCATTCTTCCTACGCAATGTTTAAATCCAGTTTTTCTCATATGTTCTGAAAATCTGGTGTTAATTAAAGCAGTAATTGTGAAGCACCACTATGAGATAAAACACTGGTAGTTAGAATAAACATATTCGCACCAGTCTGAGGTGTGGGCACGTCAATTACCCGAACTGAAAGTGTTATCCRCTCAAAACAAAATATTGAGTAAAAGTGATGTTATAAACAGTTATGTGCCGGACGTGCTAATTTACTTTAGACAGGGATTGTATTTGGCTGCCGATGAAAGAAGTACAACTTCTTAGTTAGCATAAAAAAGGTATAATATTCTGATCAGCTTACTTTACCTTTGAGCTTTTATTATATGAAAATTAGTGTAAATGGTTCTCTCCTTTTTTTTTTTACTTCTTTGACATTAAGGTGACAAAATCAATATTACCATAAACAGTAACAGCAAATTCCTTTGATGACTCCCTGATGGCTTTGTTGGGTCTGCACTTAAAGTTACTTGTTTCTTTACCGTTTTGCCATTGACGAATCCTTCCAAAAACTCTTTGTCTCCTCAAAGAAACCGTCTGCATAACAACAATGCTATGTTTTAATTGGTTTACACTGAGCATCTGTTTCGCAAATCTTTGTGTGAGGGTTTACTACAGACGTCTTTGCAGTCAAGTGACTCCCATGACGTCAATCACAGCAATGAACTGTGGGAGTACCGTTAAACTACGTACCGCAACTACGAATTTCCGTTTAGGTGTATTTCTGAGCCAATATAAACAGAAAGTAACAACAGCATGAGCTAAATTAGGTTGGTATTTTTCAAAAGTATTGTGTATTTAATACAAATGTAACTCTTTTCTTTGTCTGGAAAACACTTTGATGAAGTTTTGCCAAAAAGTGAATGGCTGCCAAAATCTGATTGCGCTCCTGCGCAGTTCACTTACAGGGTTAGGGTACAGAAATGACTGCAGGGAATTTGTGGCTGTATTTCTTTTGTATTGGCATCTGGTGTCGTTATCACATTACAGGGGGTTCTACCAGGGGATTTTTTTTGGAGCTAGCTACTAACAAATATAGAATTTTGATTTTGAAATTCCCCTTAAGAGAATATTAATTTGCAATATAAAGACGGACTGGAACAATTAATGTATGAGTAATTTAAAAAAGAATCAAATTCTTTTGCAAGGCACTCTAAGCACCCTGTGTTTTTGCATTTATTATATAATGATCTTCTTCTCTCTAGGTCATTCTAGGCCTGATTGTTTTGTTTATCATTTCCTGGAGTGTCAACGTCATTTCGGTGAACTACTTTAACTACAACCGCGGCACCACATCTGCAGACCTACTGACTATCGCACGTTTCTTCAACTGTGCCTTTACTGCCTTCTCTCCAATCGTACTGGCTATAGGACATCGCAAAATCCGAGAGTTCATGAAGTCCATTGTAAAATAAATACTTATTAAAGCATTTCTAAAAACCTGTCTGTACTTTAGTTTATTTTTTATTAACAGTATCAAAATTTATGTAAGATTTTATTGAACTCATTTAACATATACATGCTTTTTYCTGGAACCCTGTGTATATAACATAAAATATTAAAACTATTTTGTATTTTATCCTGTAAGTGTTAATTATTTATTATAAAATGGAAACATAATTTAGTTTATTTTGTTCAGGTATAATAATAAATAATCTGTTTGTTCCTCTCTACATTGATCCATCATATCATTAAATGGTAAACACCCCAATAGAGTGTATGTTCCCCTTGTGCCAATAGGGTAACTCTGGCCCCTCAGGGCGTGGCTCCACAAGGCCTCAGGGCGGGGTACTGTATTGTCTGAATATTTAGCAGTGGATTATTTAGAGGCTGTGGGGTGTGGAGTTGATGTGGATAAGCTGTGGATTTGTCCGGCACATTATAATGCTCTGTCAGATCTGGGGATTTTGGAGCCTGGATCAACATCCTTAAACTCTTTCCTGCTTGGCCCCAGTTGAAGATGCTTTGGTGCCATAGGTGCCCTGTGTGATACCTTTTTACCATGACCAGTGTTCACTTTTCAGTACTTTGTGCAACATTAGTTTTTCTGTGGGATCGGATGGCACATGCTGACCTTTGGTTTTAACTTTTTAAAATAATAATAATAATAATAATAATAATAATAATAATAATAATAAAGTCTTAGTAACTGTAAATAATCTTTTCCACAAAAAAGGGGGAAAAAAACTTTATTTCTACAGTTACTGAGCACGTCCATCATGGTTAAGGATCTCAGCTCGGCTTGGCACGGGAGCTCTTATTTTGACAGGGGATAATAAAACTTCTGCTTCCGTGTTATTTGGCGCGCTGGTTTTAAAGTCTGCCGCTGTTTAACTGTAACTGTGTGTTATAGCTTGTGAAAGTAACTGAATTACGACATGCATATTTATCGTGATTAGATAACGCACATTAGGAAAAGTGTGACCTTGTTTGCGATAACGTGTTTCAGCGCGAGCTAAACAGAAGCCGGTTTACTGACATGGACCGATACAACGACTTAAAGATTCTCCTAAAACAGTGGGAACACTCATTTGTTCAAAAACATAACAGAAAACCAAACAAGGTAAGTTAAAAACAATATAATGTTACGTTATTGTAACATTCCTCTTCGCGCTAATTGAATGTAACGTTCTTGTTTCATATCCAGTTCGGGAATAGCTTCAGTGATCCGACACGCTCGGTTCTTTGAATCGACTCTTTATTTTGGAGGTTGAGAGTTGACTCCTTAATATGAATCTTTTATTTTTTTCGTGCTGTTTAAAATCACTTATTTAACAGAAAGATTAAATTACATCTGGGCTGAACCGCTGTGTATATGCACTTATAGTTTAAAGGGAAAAAGATTCGTGTCAGAATCGAGAGTCAGTTTATATTAGTGACTCACTAATACCTACTAGACATTGTATAGTTGCACTACAGTATACTGTATACTAGAGATGGGAATCGCCAGTCACCTCTCGATACAATATTATCACGGTACCTCGGTATATTCCATTCAAATTGCGATTCTATAAGTATCACGATTTTATAAATATTCTGATTCGATATTACATTTTCCTCGATTTTGTTACAATTTTAAGTATATAAAAAGTTTAATGATTAATTAAAATTAGTCTGTTATTAACAGTATAACATGGGTTTTCTCACTTAAAAACCAATCACCGCATATAAACAATACAATTTTCAAATACAAGAGTTTAACATTTAACCAAGCAGCATGTCTCTCTGTCCATCTCTGAGTATACCACCTGTAGGATTATAGAGAAACAATGATGTTTTACCATCTTAAATGCCTCCAAAGGATTACAGCTCAACTTGACAGTGAGCTCACGGTCATATGCGGCGTTAAACACAGGCACGCACGGCTTCTAACCTTTTGGCTAATTTGTGCTTTCAGTGTTTTGAGATTTGTGTAAGTGTGTGTAATGATTGTGTTTGAGACTAATTTGCTCAGAGTTCGGAGAACAAGGCAGATCTGGGGCTTGCTGTGGGGTGTGGAGTTGATGTGGATAAGATGTGGATTTGTCCGGCGCATTATAATGCTCTGTCAGATCTGGGGATTTTGGAGGCTTCATCAACATCCTTTTCAGTACTTTGCGGCTTGGCCCCAGTTGAAGATGCTTTGGTGTCATGGGTGCCATGGGTGCCCTGGGTGATACCTTTATACCATGACCAGTGTTCACTTTTCAGTACTTTGTGCAACATTAGTCTTGCACATTAATCTAACTGTCTGAAATCCAAAAGAGTCTATTCTTAAAGCTGATTCTTTTCCAAACAGCTTGTCACTGAGTAGTTTAGTCCTTATTATGTTATACATTTAATCCATTTATAGCGTTATACCTTTAATCTCATTTGCGGAAAAAATAGTCATCCTTACCGGTTTCAATTAATCAGTCCGGGAGCATAATGAAAAAAAATCCAGTAAAGCTGTCCCGATGGTAAATAATCCTAATTTCGTAAAAATACTCAACAAAAAAAAGTGTTCACAGTCCAATACAGTGGAAAGCAGCTCTGAGACTAAATTGCGTCCGAGTTTCCCCTCGCGTTTTAAGGCACAGAGACAACACTGTTACATTTGACATATGTTAGATTCATTTCCTTAAGCGCTGTTACGGTTTTTGGTACATGATGGCAGTGTGGGGAAAAGGGACAGAGAGATTTAGTCATAGGATTGGTATGCTTTAGTTATAATGTAAATCTGTGTCAAAGGTGTACAAGACTCACTTTGTTGACCTTAAGAACAAATCTGACTTTTGAACATGCTCCTGGAATGGTACTCATTCATAAGTCGGGGACTACCTGTACTTGAAAAAGGAGTTGTTTTGTTTATTTAAAACTAGTTGTTAGCATACAGTAAATAGGTGCATCAACCTCACTACGAACATTTTTCATTTCATAATTTTTTTTTTTTTTTAGGATGATATTGCTGCAGCTCCAGAAGACACAAAAAGTAAGTTATGATGATTTTTGTGAAAATCAATAACCTGAAACTTTCCCCCTTTTTAATTATTTTTATATATCTATGCTGCAGAACTTTATAAAGAGTACCGCACACTCAAAGAGGCAAAGGAGAAGACCACAAGTGAGAAAAAGGATCATGTAGAAAATCAGGAAGTTCAGCCTTCAGCCACTGGTGTATGCTGCTGATTGTATTTATTTTTTTGTGTATTTATGTAGTGTTTCAATGCAACAGATTGTACTGATACAAAATATGCATACTCACCCTTTGTATTTGTTTCTAAAATTCTTCATCAGGACTGCTGGGGTTCTCATCTCAATCGCAAAAACCTGCCTGCAGCAGCACCCAAGCTCACATCTACAGACAGAGAGACTTTACAAGCCTCTGCCCAGTACTTCGGCATGAAGCTAAAGTCTAATCTCATGAATTCTTTATCAAAGGTAATATATGCTGAGTAATATTCCATGTGGTTTTCTCCAACAGTTATCAGACATGCAGGTTAACTGGCATTTCCAAATTGCCCATARTGTGTCATTGTGTGCTCTGTGATGGATTGGCATAGAGTCCAGGGTGTACCTTGCCTCATGTCTGAACTCTCTTGGGACACTGTATCAAATAAGCGATATAATGAACGAATAATATCCCATGTGTGGGTCGTTTAAACCGGAGGTTTTTACTAGTGATAGTGTTTATAATGTGCTTGAGGTGGGTGAAATATTTCAATGGAATCATAACCAGTTTATTATTAAATTTTAGGAGCGTTCGTTTTCTCTGAAGAAAGCAGTCACTCCTCGTCGGACTCCAGGAAAGAACTGGAAAGACGGTGTAACCGCTAGCTCAGCACCCGGGGACCTGACAACTGTGTCCCCAACACCTGCTATCACAAGTCCAGCAGTGCTCACTTCTCCAGTTCAGACAGGAAGCACTGAATGTGAGGATGAACCCTCCAATCCCTTTCCTTCCTTCACTCCATCGAAACTGCCCTCACTAAGCATGAAGACGCCAGATAAGAGCCTGGAGAAAGCCCAGTTTCTCAAGCAATCCATGACCAAGAGGCTGTCCTGCGTGGACATGGGCTGGCTAGAGCGCTGTCAGGTCTTTACTGAGGTGAAAGACGAGCACAAACCAGTCGTAGGTAATTTAGACCTGCCAGAAATAGACAGGGTTGATCAAAGTTGTTCTAGAAAGGAAAAAGTGGCCGTAGAGAACGGAATGTCCAGAGTCTCAGCGTTACCTGACGACATAGCTCAGGTGTGTAGTGAGGAATCTCCGGTACACGTTGATCACAGGGCAGGAAATTCAGATGGAGAAACAAAGATAGATTATGTTACAGAGAGGCAGGTTGATCAATCTAGTCGTTCTTTAGAAACTGCAAAACAACCGAAAAAATGCAGATCTAGGAAATCTCAAGACTCTGGAGTCACAGATCATGAACAGAAGACTGTGAGTAAAAAAGGACGCAAAAGACAGCGAGAAACCGAAGAAGGAGAAGAGCAAGCAGGACAAACTGAAAGTGTCCAAAAGAAACGCAGAACCAGGAAAGAGGTCTCTGCAGAGGAGAGACCTGTTAAAAAACAATTGAAAAAGAAGGCAAAAGGATCTGAGGAGGGAGAAAGCACTTGTGAGACTAAAGTACCTCAGAAATCAAAGATGCCCCAAGAGAACCTTTTAGGAGAAGTGGACGAGGAGGATGTGAGAGCAGCGTCATCCAGGAAGCAAAACCCAGTCAGAAGAAGGTCAGTCTCGGGATACTAAGCTTACAAAAAAGAATTAAACCATTTGAATAAATTATTATAAGGCCACTCACATAGAGTTTTACTTACCTACAGCAAGTCTAACAAATACAGAACATTTGCATGATGCTCTAAATGTGTTATAAATCTATCAGTAACTATGGATTATGTGAAACATCTGTTGTACACGTTCCTCTATAGGAGCCGTTACTATAGAAACAATGTATTAGAGTAAGTGCATTGATAAAGAAATAACAATTACAAACTGTTCAAAGCACTCTCTCTTTCCAGTGGTTAAAAATAATGGAATTAAATAGAGTAAAGTGAAAGTTTATTAGTGCTGCACAATTAATTGCATAAAAACTGGAATCGCTGCATGGACCTGTGCAATTCTTTAATTCTTTATCACAGATAATATAACCATAGTCAGGAAGTTATGTAGTTTGTCAAAAATGTATTTGTGCATTTGGCTAATATAAAATCCGCAGTCCTATAATTTATTTATGTAAAATTGTGCTTGTATAATAAATCAAAACATTTTGTTAAATAAACTTCAAAACGTCTTTTTCAAAACATTTTAACGACAACACTTCTCTTTTGCAGGAAATTTGGTAACACACTTTTCCATTGCTATGTGCATCATGTATTATAGAATGATCTTCCAATGCTATGATACGTTATTGTCATATTGTCACTAGTACACATAAGATTTCCCACACGTCTAGAGATCTTTAAGTGTGACTTTTTCAGTTTACACTCTAGTTAATGGCGATGTATTACAAGTAAAGTRTTATTCAAGATACTTTTGCTTCTCAATTACTCAAGGGTGATCAAAAACACAGACGGAAACTTTGTGAAAATCAACCTGAAGAAGAAATCCCATGTTAAAGGGTTTGCCCTGAGGGGAGCCGCTCTTCGCAAACAGGTGAGTGGGACAAAACTAAAGCCCAGTAAAATTCACCTTCTCACTTTGTAACTCGAATGGAATTGCATTATGGTTATTTGCAGATGTACATGCAGAAGTTCCAGCTGAAGGGCGAGAGGTTTGGTGGAGGTGGTGCGCGGGGCAGGGGCAGATTCGGCGGCTTTAACCGACAGGGTGATACCTGCTATAAGTGTGGTGGAACGGGACACTGGGCACGAGACTGTCGCGGAGCAGGTAACAGTTTAATTTTTTATGAAAATTTTCACTTTTACATATGCTCAGGTGCATAAGTATTTGAACAATGACAAAATCATTATAAGTCTTTAGTTTTTTTGCTGTATGAAGTTACAGTGGATTTGAAATGAAACAAGCAAGTTGTGATTGAAGTGTAGATTTTCAGCTTTAATTTTAGGGGTTTAAAAAAAAAATTACATTAATCATTTATAAAAAATCATTCAGAAAAAAACTATTAGATAGATAGCAGAGAATTGAGTGCTAAAAATCAACAAATTGCTRCATCCTTAAAAAGAAGGAATGCACCGTGGAATGGCAAAAGCAACGCCAAAATACCAAGAAGGCCACAGAAGAACCATTAATAGAGGGGACCAGAGTTCTTCTTTTGGTGAAGAAAATTCCTTTAACATCATCTGAACTCAAGAACACTCACTGTCCAAGTCTACAAGGAAAAGAGACCTTTATGGTTGTAAATATGGTTGGTTTACTTTAAGATCATAATYAAGACTCAACACCACACCTAATGGCTGAGTCAGTCACCTGATCTCAACCCAAATGAGCATCCTTTACACTTACTGAAGACAAAACGACCCCAAAACAAGCATCAGCTCAAGGTGACTAAAGGGAAAGCCCTGGCAAAGTGTTTGAAGGTCAGGAACTCGGACTGTGATCATGTCCAAGAGTTCCAGACTTCTATTTTTTGTCTCCAAGTATTAAAAATAATCTTAATATGCATGACTGTGTTTGCTTGTGAAATTAGTCTAAAAGTAGTGTAATTCCTCATTCCTAAATGTAGCATTTATATCAAAACACTTGAAGTAAAGCTGAAAGTGTCCACTATAATCACAGCTTGAYTGTTTCATTTCTAATTCAATCTGGTAGCATAAAGAGACAAAAATATGGAAATAATTTCCTTGTTCAGCGCCTGGTGTTGGAGGGATGTCACAGAAGGACACGGTCCCAGAGGAGGAGGAAGAGGAGCCATTTGAGCTGCCCACCTTAGAGGAAGTAGCCAGAGCGACGGGTACGCTCCGGTCTGAACCAATTGGTAAGTATTGTAGCAAAATAATAAATAAAAAAATATAATATAATATATTAAAAAAACACCAACTCTTTCTCCAGCTGTTCCCACGAGTGTTGTAGAYGACGCAGGTGAGAAAGGAGAAGACAGAGGAGAGGAAATCTTGTTAAACGTTATCAGACCAGACTAYGAGCGTCCCGCTCCTCCTCCACCCATGGAGCCGCTGTACAGTCCCCGAGACGATGACAAAGTGCAGGGTAAATCCACTTACCTCACCATGCTGAGAAACACATTAATAACAACTGATGTATAGAACGTCTAGTGGCATTAAGGTTAATAAAGCAGCTGAKTGAGCTGAACTGTCTCTCCTTCTACAGAAGTTCCTCCTGAAGTGCACCAGGCTCTCCGTGACTTTGGGTACAAGTCCTTTAGGCCCGGCCAAGAGACGGCTATCATGAGAATCCTCTCAGGTGTGTGTGAGCAAGAGGATGCATAAAAAGTGAAACACTGCAGCATGATGATGATTCACAATAAAATAGGAAACAATAGGGATGCTTTTGAATTAGAATTGGATTCTTTGACTGAGGAACAGCATGAAATTCTGATCGAAAGCTTGATTTTTCCCTTCGTTACAGATTTACTGTACATTTGCGAATTTTTTGTCAAGTTTTAAGTGATAGTTATAGACATATTTTATAAGAAATGAAAAAGATGTGCAGTAAATAGAAGCTATTTTTCTTCTGTCTATACTGTAGCTAGTGTAGCTTTACAGTGGAGGAATTCCATAAATAAAGAACTCTATTAGCACTGGTGTCGACGAGAAATAAAAATATAAGCAGTAATACCATGGATCCATACTAGTGATGCTTTACAGGCTCTGTAAAATTTCTTTATTTGGCTAAATAACAATAATTATTTCAGCAACATGAATGTGCTATTTTTTTGTGAAAGAAATTAATTACACATRGACCTTGAATATTAGAAGCAAAAAACATTGACGGTTGTAACTTACAGTATGGGTGTCTTGTAGTCCTTTTTAATTTTTTTTTTACAGGTCTTGTATTGTTTATTATTATTATTATTATTTTGTATTTAGGTTTGTCTACACTTGTGGTTCTGTCCACTGGCATGGGCAAATCTCTGTGCTACCAGCTCCCTGCCTACCTTTACGCGCAAAGATCAAACTGCATAACCCTGGTTGTGTCACCTTTGGTATCACTTATGGACGACCAGGTAATACTCCTTTATTGTGTTTTTGTTTTTCTAAAGTGTGCAAATGTGCAGAGCGGCGGTATAAACTCTACAGAGCTGCTTTCATTTCCTTAGAGACTAGGCTAAAAACAGAGCATGCACTTTCTTTTTTTTATTATTATTATTATTATTATTATCTTTTTTACTGAAAGCATGCCTCTGCTGAAAAAGCAACAAAAACAGCATTAATAACTTGTGGTTGTAGTGTAATTTTACTCTTTGTGCATTTTGTAATAATGTAGAAGTAATGTTCATTTTTAAGCTCTTGTGATGTTGGATAATTTGTAAACGTGGTGTGTTGATTTCATCTTTTCTCAGCTCTCTGGAATCCCTTCAAAGCTGAAAGCAGCATGTATCCACTCCAACATGTCTCAGAAACAGAGAGAGACCGCTATTGAAAAGGTAATTATTATCATCAGAATGCTATACTTTAAATTGGACATTAAAACAGCGAAAAACATGACACTAACACTGCTGACACACGTCTTTTCATTTCACACTTCATGTTCCACTCATCGTGCTTGCTGCCATACCTGCACACCAGTAAAATCTTCTTATTCTAWCATATCCTTCCTTTTTAGGTTACAAATAGTCGTTTAAGCATTACACTTAAAATAGTAATGCAATAGTATGAAATATACAGTACTACTATGAAATAGTAGAATTTTAAATGCTGAATCAKGCTATGTGGTTATTATGTGATATGCATGTTTCTTTTGTTTGTACCATGYGTGTAGGTGAAAGCAGGTCAAGTGCACGTTTTATTGCTGTCTCCAGAGGCTCTGGTTGGTGGCGGTCACTCTGGCTCCGGYTGTCTGCCCCCAGCTGATCAGCTCCCSCCGGTGGCCTTCGCCTGCATTGATGAAGCCCACTGTGTGTCCGAGTGGTCACACAACTTCAGGCCGTGCTACCTCAGACTGTGTAAGGTGAGGGCCATCCAACGTGATATTACACTCTCAAAACCTGTGCTGTTTTTATGAACGTAATAAAAGGCTAGGCTGTGTAACAGGAGCGTATAGAACCCAAAAATACTATACAGATTCACTTACTATAAAAGATTACCTGGTGTGTGTAGGTGCTGAGGGAACGCCTGGGTGTGCGATGTTTGCTGGGTCTGACCGCCACTGCCACCCTGTCTACTGCACTGGACATCGCTCACCACCTGGGTATTACCGACCGGGACGGCATCGCTGTTCGCTCGGCCGCCGTTCCTCACAACCTCCAACTGTCCGTGTCCATGGACAGAGACAAGGATCAGGTACGCTCACTCTTTAGTGATGTGTATAACATTTCTACATGTAATATCAAATAGAATATGATCCAAAACTATCCTAAAATTTCCTAAAGATTGAACATGGTGTTTTCCTCCAGGCTCTGGTGTCGTTGCTGAAAGGAGAGCGCTTTGGTGCTTTGGAGTCCATTATAGTGTACTGTACCAGACGAGAGGAGACGAGCCGTATCGCTGCACTCCTGCGCACCTGCCTGCAGGGAGTGATGCTGAAAGAGTCCTCACGGCCTGTCAAAGACGATGATGAGGACAATCCTGTGGGCAAGAAGAAAAAAGCTTTGGGTAAAACAAACAAAAAAACAAAACATGAAACCACAATTAAATAAGTTTATTACAGTGGCCTTTATTACATTTTGAAATGTAATTTGTGATAATTTGTTGTTTTATGCTGTATTTTTGTTATTCTTATATTAGTGTTTGTGTAATTCACTAGTGCAGTTTAATAGGAGAAAAACAAACATATGGTCACAATAATGGTCAGGTTTCACTGTTGACTCCTTAAAGCATAAGAGCAATGACGTCCAGTGATATTAGGTGTTATATATGAAAAATCTGATACAAAATTGTTAGAGACTCCGATCAAGTCAATGGCTCATTCTTTCCTTGTCCTCGAAAATTCCAGCCAGGAAAAAGATCCGGAAGCCACTGAAATGGATTGCTGAAGCGTACCACGCCGGCATGTCGGGATCAGAGCGCAGGCGTGTGCAGAATAACTTCATGTGTGGGGAGCTGCGGGTGGTGGTGGCCACTGTGGCGTTCGGGATGGGCCTGGACAAGTCAGATGTGCGCGGTATCGTACATTACAACATGCCCAAGAGCTTCGAGAGCTACGTGCAGGAGATTGGACGAGCCGGGCGAGACGGAGAACCTTCACACTGCCACCTGTTTCTGGATCCAGAAGTGAGCATAATACTGATTGTTGTGTGAAGACATTCATGCTCTTCCCACTGTTCCCGCCTCAGCGGTAAAAACATACTTGTACAGGTACCTGATTTTTGTGATTTGCACAGGGTGCAGATCTGCACGAGCTGCGCAGACACATYTATGCAGACACTGTGGACTACTTCACTGTCAAGAGGCTGGTGCAGAAAGTTTTCCCTCCCTGTAAGTGCAGGCGGATCCATCAGCACCAGGAACTGGTCCAGGTAACTGATTCGATCAGCCATATTTGTATTCATATACATGTTATACATATACACACCTCAGGATCTCATGTGACTCAGAACCAAACTTAACAGGTAGAGAAGTGGATGCATGTATCCATCCATGTTTTCTATTGACCATGCATCTATCTGTTCTATTCAGTCTTGYATGCAATCCTGTCCATCCATCCATGTGTCTATTAATCAATCAGTTCAATCATCTGTCAATCCATTTGTTCTTTCATCCAACCTTCTCTCATCAGCTGTCTGTCCATTTATCAGGCCATGCATCCATCTATCCATTAATCTATTTATTCCATATTCCTGTTTAACCAATGATCTCTCCATCTAGTCTTCTGTCAATCCATCCATCCATGTCATGGACCTGATCATTTATTCAACTGATTCATCCATCCATTCTTTCAACTACCTGTCCATCCATTCGTCAGGCCATCCATTTGTCTGACCGTCTTTCTCTATCCAGTCATTCATCTTTCTTTCCATCAATCAATTCAACAATCAAGTCCTGCATCTGATCATTAATTTATCTTGCTGTCTTTCTTTAGTAATTAATTTATTCTTTTCAAGCTTGCTGATTTTTTTTTTCGATTTGATTGAGTAGATTTGTGCCTATCTGAGTGCTTCTGTTCCTTCTCCAGGCCATGGATATGGATGATGCTGAGTTGATGGAGCTGATGGATCATTGTGAAGCTTCTGGAGACAATCAACCTGAGCAGCAAGATGCAGCAACTCCCACCCGCATCCAACAAACCGAACCAGAGCAGACGGGGACCACGCACAAGAACACACTCCAGTCAAAAGGTTCTGAGGAGTGGAACAAACCAACAGTTCAGGCAGCAGGAACAGAATCTGAGTGTTCCGTTACCCAGCATGAGGAAGAGGACAAGTCACAGATGCGTCAAAAAGATGAGGGTGAGAACGAGGGAGGAAATGAACGAGTTTCAGAGATGCAAGAG
>QMIH01002914.1:5133-17104 GCA_003987875.1 Clarias batrachus
AAGACTATCAAGTGTTTCCTCCGAATCACGTGACGCCAGCCGACCGCATCTTTTCGAACTGCTCGCTCGTGGCGTAACACACTCGGAGGACAGCGCTATCCGTTCCCTCCATTGCGCGAGCTCACAGACGCCCCTGACTGGCTTTAGAGCCGTGATTAATGTGGGAGCACTAAGTACCTCTCATCCCTCCCCTCTGAGAGAGCTCGGCCAATCAGCTCTCTCTAGACCTCCGGCTGCGAGAGGTTACAGCATCACCCGGGATTCGAACTAGTGATGATAGGGATGATAGGGCGAGCGCTTTAACCACTGCGCCACTCGGAGGCGAGAGTGGACATGTTCTGAGTAAAAATTACCTGGCCTGAGACCCTAACAACAGTGATCAAAGTCAGCTGGAAAGTTGCAGGAACACTAAAAGGCTCAATCACTCCTGCATCACCTGGGACACTGGAAGGTTGACTCTGATCGAACAACAGACCATTCACACTAAGAAACTGCTGAATCTAGAAAATAGAAGCGTGATGATGATTCACACAAAGCACAGCTCATCCTTTTGCAAATGGTCACTAACCAGGCTAAAGCCCCAGCAAGGAGAGAACGTAGAGGATGAGGAGGGCATGGAAATAGAAGAAGATGGAATTAACTTTCTAAAAGTTCTATCCTACATCTTATTCTGGCATTGCATATAGAAAGATGTCAATGTTCATGTTGTGTGTTCATGGAACAAACATGAATTTTCAAGTAGATTCAGGTGCAGGAAGTTCAGTAATTAAGCTTGAGAAATTTGAAACATTGCCAAAAATGAGTGGAATATTTCTGCAATCTATAGGAGCATCGGGTATCAGTCACAGAGCAGTTTTCTGTGCCACTGAAATGTAAGACTGAGGCTCATCACAGCCCTTTACATTTTCATTTGTTGCATCAAATGGCAGTACAATAMATTTATTGGGAAGAGTCTTAATGTGTAACTTGGGGATTGTCCTTGTTAGCAGCCAAAAAGGCTTGAAGGTCCAACTGAAGAATCCTGATAAAATTTGTGAATGTGTGAAGTATGATCCACATCCCATTTGTGTACGTATATGTGTATGAGTGGCAACTGCACACTACTGCTGTGAATGCAGTAAATCAGAAGCTCATAGGCAAAGTACAAGCTCTTACTAACGCTTTAAACACAAGGTACATGCATCCTGATCTACACTGCATTGCACACATACACGTGCCAGAGGCTATTGTGATTGGAAAAGTCATGTTTGACCCCACTGTGGGTTACAGTGAAAACATGAATGCCCAGAATCCTGATCTGAAGAAAACGCCCTTGCAGAATCCACACATGGAATTGTTTGTGGATTAACTAATGTTTACAATATGTGTATGTTTAAGATTTCTTCCCCACAGCTGATCTCAAAGACTGACAAGCCATATCCACACCAGAGGAAACTAAATAAATAAATATTTGTTTCTGTATTATGCTAAATTGACACACRGTCTAGACCTGTCAGGGGATACCACCAGACAACGCCAAAGCGCCCACAGACTCCATTTTGTGTTTTGTTTTCATTTGTAGTTTTGGTGGACTTCATTCCCCAGAATGCACCTCGGTCAGGTGATGTGGCGCTCACCTGAACCGAGTTTGCTAATTAGTTTTGTTATAAATGTTCTTGTGTTCAGTTTGTCCTTGTCTTGCATCTGTTCGGTTTGGGTTACTGTTTGTTTTGGTTTGATGTCAAGCTCTGTGTTCTTGTAGTTCTGTGTTCTTCCAGCTCTCCGTGTTCTCCTGGCTCCGTGTTCTCCTAGTCGCTGTCTGTCTCCTGACCATTGTCTGTCTGCTAGCCTGCCTGTCTTTCAGTCTGTTTGTAACCCCTAGTCTGTGTAGCTCCATGTTTAGTTTATCCTGGGTTTAAGTTCATGTTCTGTTCTTTTGGTTCCCTGTTTTGTTATCATTAACGACTTTAGCTCACGTCACCTCTGCTTTTATGCCTATCTTTCGTCCTGCAAGCAGTAACCGTAACAAGACCATGTGTTAAAAGGAGGGCTATACAACAGCATCTTGAGATCTTGGTTTACTAAGGGCTTTACTAATTACTCCCAAAAATATGGCCAAAATGTGTAATTTGTGCCACAAACAACTTAAGCAGAGGTATTAAAACCTCCCAAAGCTCTAACCAACCCCCTTAGCAACCATTTAGACATTTATAAATGCATTTTCTTAAATTGACACCAAGCAAAAGGAAACGCTAGCTAAAGCACTATTGAAATAAATCATTCCATGATTGAGAATTCCAGATAAAATCAGCAGCGACAATGGGCCCCCATTAGTCAAGATAGGCAGTACTTAGGATTTGACTTAAAACAACGCAGAAACAGAGAGCTAAAGAGTAAAACAGACAAACAGAGCACACAGTGTTTCGAAGCCCAGGTGAGGTGGGATGAGTCCAAAGAAGGGCAAGTGGAAGCTTAGGCAGCTTAATGAATCACAGATAAAGGGGGCAAACATATACTCAGAGTCTCACTGATGTTATATATTCCTGACCCAGACTCCTTCTCCTTTCTACCACTAGAGACCTCGGCTGAAACTTTCCTCTCCTCTCTCTCCTCATCCATAGATCTCCTATGCCATCTGTCCTCTAAACCAAGGAAGACTTCTTGTTCTCCTTGTCTATCTGATGTATTGCACATCAACAGGAGAGAATTAAGAACTGCAAAGAGAAGATGGCAGAAATCGCAGCTTTGATGCAGATCTTGTCTCTTACCGGACTCTTCTCTCCAAATTCTCATGTGACGTGACTTCTAGTGATGGGTGGTTAATGAACGATTCATTCTTTTTGAAAGAGATCTTTAATGTGACTCATACGAACAAGTAGTCTCTGAGAGTGAGTCGTTCATTTTCTACTTGGTGCGCATATACAATTGCTCTGTAGGTTATGTACAAGAAACAGAATTGAACGGTTCTCAACGAATCTTCAAGTTCGAGTCATTCGTTCTTCTGTTACATGACTCCCATAGACGCTATGCAGTGCAATAGATTCAAAAGAACGAACGACTCAGACTAGAAGATATGTGAGCTGCTCATTCTGTTTATGATAATATATCCTTAGCTTCATTGTAATATTTTCATAACTGGAAAGATAGCCAAAATTTGAATATGTAGATGTGTTGGGGGTCTGTTTATTATAAATGTAACATTTTATTTTATTTCTGATCAAAAGAACGAAATGAACTAAATGACTTAAGAAAAAGATTTGTTCAAAGAACTGAGTCACTTAAATGATTCCATCCCATCACAAGTGACTCCTGCCCAAACTGTTTTCTACAGAGAAAAGCTGGAAGCCTCTCCACATGGTCATGGCAAACTACACAACATCTTCTCCTCACTATTTAACCCACCGACTCCTCCTGCCCCTCCACTTTGATTGCTGACGACTTTTATGACAAAAAAATTGCAGCAATCCGCCAGTCCTTCGCTCCTAACCCAACTCCTGCACCAGAACTTCAGGACCTTCCCTTCCCTCCCTTAGCAGAATTCTCCAACCTGTCATCTGATGAGAATCAGCAGATCATCTCATCATCCAACCCCACCACCTGTTCATTAGACCCAACCCCTTCCACAATGCTCCAGGCCATCTCACAAGACCTCCTTCCCTTCACCACAACCATCATCAACCATTCCAAATCTTCCGGTCATGTTCCTGCTTTTAAGAAGGCAAGGGTTATTTCCATCCTCAAGAAACCCTGCCTGGACCCAACAGAAGTTAACAACTATTGCCCGGTATCTCTCTTTTATTTCCAAAATTCTTTTTCTAGACTGTTTATAACCAAATGTATCTTCATCTCTCACAGAACAACCTTAATGATCCAAACCAATCTGGATTTGAATTGGCACATTTGTCAGTCACTGAGAATCTCCATGCTGCTAGATCTGCTAAACTGTCATCTGTCCTCATCCTCCTGGACCTGTCAGCGGCATTTGACACAGTGAACCACAAGTTTCTATTATCTATTCTTACAAGCCTTGGAATCTGTGGAACAGCGTGGCAATGGTTTGCTTCTTACCTAGAAGATCACTAACCTTACTTGCTCTTGTCGATTTCGTCTTTACAACATCAGAAGAATCCACCCATTTCTTTCTTTACAGGCAACTCAGGTGCTTGTTCAGTCCCTTGTTATTTCAAGACTGGACTACTGCAACTCACTCAGGTCTGACTCTGTCCACGATTCGTCCTGCAACTGATCCAGAATACCACACCACACCACTCCTCCGCTCCCTGCAATGGCTTCCTGTAGCTGCCCACATCAAATTCAAGACACTGATGCTTGCCTACAAAGCTAAAAATTGCCCAGCACCCACTTACCTCTCTACTCTTACCCACTTGCCTGCTCTAATCACACCATGCACTGCACAAGTTCCCTCCGATCCTCCAGCACTGCTTGCCTTGTCCCACCATCTATCAGGGATCGAGGACGACATTCATCCAGATTCTTTTCAAGTTCTTGTCCCTAGGTGGTGGAACAAACTTCCTCTAGATGGCCGTACATCTTTGATGTTAACCTAGTAACCCAGTGTAAGTATCTATCCAGTGATGAAACCTCAAAGCACTTTTTGTAAATCGCTCTGGATAAGAGCGTCTGCCAAATGCCTAAATGTAAGTGTCTGCCACATGCCTAAATGAAACATACTAGAGATAAAGAAAGAGCAGCAGAAGCCGAGAAATGGAAACCTCCCTTTACTGACAAAGAGGAATCAATCTTATGGTGGCCTCTTAATGAGCCAAATACGCCAGGGCAGCGCGACAGTGGCCAACTACGCAGTCAGATTTCGGGTCCTCGCTGCGGAGAGGAGATGGTGCGAGGCCAGTTTATTAGCCATATTCCGGGATGGTCTACAAGCTGACCTGCAGCTGGAACTAGCCTGTAGGGATGCTGGGTTGTCCCTGAGTGAGGTCATCGACCTGGCCATAAAACTTGACCAGCACCTTCGGAACCAACGGCGCCATCCCTCGTCAAGACCTCAAGCGAAACGACTCGAAGTCGGCCGTCCAGATTCGCATCAGTCAGAACCGCGCGAAGGAGCTCGTCCGGAACCCATGGAGGTGAGCACCTCCCGTCTTTCCCCACGGGAGAGGAAACGGAGGCTGGCAACATGCTATCAGAACATTGGTTCTGTTGTTGTTGTTCCGTCTGCTCGTGTTAGATACCCTATCTGATTCTGGGATTTTGTTGTTCTGGACAGATTGAAGTTGAAGAAAAAAGAACTGGGAGCATCCATGTCTTTGATACAGGAGATGCGATATCTGATCAGGGCTGCTTTGGCTTGTTCATGAAGAAAAGATTTTTTTTTTCTGCCCATTCTGACATCATTCTTGCTGACCATTTTACTTTCTGTTTGAGTGATTTCTGCCTCTATTTCTTCTACTGCATTTTTAAATGCATCTGATGTGTGGACAGTGTAGTTTTTGCAGAAAATTTTTTTCCCACCTCCCACCAAGAGAATCCCAATTTATCTTTCCTTCAATTCATTCCATAAAACTTTGAATTTGCCTATTTGTGCCTTTTTGTGTTTGGTATCATTAGCTCTATAGTTATGAGATGATGATCTGAAAAGCCAGTGGGGAAGATGGCTGCATTGTAAACGTTTTGTTTCTGTGGGATTTGGTGATATAAAACCTGTTCAGTCTTGCCACAGTGATCTTTGTGTTATTAGCCTTGACCCACATGTTTTGTTTTTTATATATTTGCATTTTTCCCCTTCCACACATCAGCCAGTCCACTCTGCTTAATAAGCCTCTCGAGTGCCTCAGCAGGTTTTGGGTGTGGTTCCTCCCCATTTCGGTCTAAGGTAAAATCTGCTGTGCAGTTCCAGTCCCCTTACATTACTATTGTGGATTAAGGTTTGTTCTAGAGGCATGCTTGTATATCAAAGGACTCGTACTGTATATCACAGCGAATTCCCCCATAACAAATAATGGAAACTCAGATGATTTGTTCCACAACACAAAAATATTCATATAAAAAGAATTAATGCAAAATCTAAAGTCAAAATAAAACAACTTAACCTGCACTTAAGTTGCTGAAGTGGCTGAAGTGATTGAGGCCAGAGAGAGTAGAGGAGGAGAAGGGGCGGCTACTGTGTAGGAGGACTTTCACACACGCACGCGCACACACACACCGGCTAGCCGACATTAAATCTCACAAGCGTGTGTGCATGCACACGTACACACACACACATACACACACACACACGCACGCACACACACACACACACACGCACACGCACACACACTGGCTCGTATTTCAAGACATCGCTCGTTTACAGAGGTAAAATTTATTTAAAATTTTTGATCGTCTTGCAAAACACTTGCAGAACATCAAGCTTTACTGTATTATGATTTTCCTCCTTTTCATAAAAATATGTAGTTCTGCATGGCATGCTTTCACTCTCATCCACTCTCTTTGTTCTATCGCTCCTGTCATGCGTGACTGTTGCATATCACATAATGTCTTACTGTTCACATAATGTTTTTCTTTTACTTCTCACCTAATATTTTTTTCTATTTATTCTTATAAATATAAATAGTGATGCATTACTTTTGTATGATTAAAATGCAAATATGTTTAATTTTCTCTGTCCTGTGTGTATACAATTTAACTGCCCTCATGGGTATCATAGTTGTAGGGGGGTCTGACTGACTACCCAGGGCCCCAGTGGCAGGAGGTCCTTTGTAAACCTGGAAAGAAAAATGAAAGATATGGGTAAAAGAATGGAACAGGGCCCAATGATACTGCTTATGTATAGGGCCCAGAATTCTCTGCCCATTGCCCAACATTCGAGTTGCTGGAGAGCATGTAAATAGTTTTGCTTTATTTAGTTTTTTTATTTGGGTGAATATTTCAAATAAAAATGCCAGTTGTACTTACAGGAATAAATACAGTCAAATGCAGCTGTTTTTTCACACTAACATATCCAAAAAGAATGTTGTACATGTTGAAACAGACAGAATCTGGGTTCTCATCAAAAGTGCTCTCTTTTGCCTTTAGCAAATAACACATTACAGCATACCTGAACAGAGCACACACCATCATAGCTTCATCTGGCACATACACAAGTAAACAAACTTTACAGTGTTGCAATAAGCAACTTGTATTTTTGCACATATTATCAGTTCAGCAACCATGCATTAAGAAATGTTTAATGTCAACAAGTAACAGAGTTGTAGCACAGGCTACTAGGTGCCCATTGAAAATTGGCAAGTAATTTAAAGGCTAACAGGACAACGAGACTTCGGGATCTTGTCTTCAGGGACTTCTGTCATGATCCCGTCTAGTGACCACACATTTTTGTGCCCAGGTTTAGACAGTTATGTGAAGGCAGACAGTGTCATTTTTCCACATTAGGCTGCTATAGATTTTGACTGTCTTAAGGGTCGTTCATTTGTTATGTTTTCTGCGCCCTCAATTTTGTTATTTTAAATGGAGACGTGCAACAACTGCACTTACAGTTTTTTACATTTGCTATGACAGTTTTTTCACTACATTTAACAAGTTTCCTAAACTCTTAACGCACCAACACACCTAAAATACACAATTAGCAAAAYGGTTAATTTCATGCTCAAAATCACACATTGTAAACTGGTGGCATTCCACCATTCCCGTGCAGTCACAGCTTGGTTTGACACCCATCCAAGGATGATGTCCCATTTCCTTGCCCCTTACTCCCCTTTCCTCAACCCTATTGAGGATTTTTTCTCAGCCTGGAGATGGAAGGTTTTTGATCATCGTCCACATGACCAAATGTCCCTCCTTTATGCAATGGATGCTGCATGTCAAGACATCACAGCTGAACATGCCAGGGGTGGATAAGGCATGCCAAAAGATTCTTCCCACGATGCCATGCCAGAGACGATATCAGGTGTGATGTGGATGAGAACATGTGGCCAAATGCAGAAGACCGTGCAGAATAGAAGATTACTTTGTTTTTGTTTTTTATTATAAATCCGGGACTTTTTGTGTTTGTATATCTTGCAGTAATGTCCTTTTGCAAATAAAGTCTGTACTGCAGTAATTCTGTGTCTGTGTCTGTGTCTGTACAATTTATTAAGCTATTCTGAGATGGTCATAAATTTTTTGTATTGAATTTTGGCAGCAAAAGAAACAAAATGCATGCATTTACTAAACCCAAYAAAACAAAAATGTAGAGAGGCTTCATATATAAGGGCAGACCTGACACATAAAATAATGCAGTTTCTGTCATTTCAGCTGATGATAGTGTTTTTTTGTCATTGAGTTATGATTGACTAAATGTTCCTGTTGGAAGAGAACATGTGTTAGTGTTTTGAATAATTATTTGATTTTAAAACGTGTTTGCAGTGTTTTGTTAGACATAGTGTATTGTGTTAGTTTATTATTGTATTTTGAAAATTAGTTTTGGGATTTAGTTTACAATGTGTGATTTTGAGCATGAAATTACCTGTTTTGCTAATTGTGTATTTTAGGTGTGGTGGTGCGTTAAGAGTTTAGGAAACTTGTTAAATGTGTTGAAAAAACTGTCATAGCAAATGTAAAAAACTGTAACTGGGCGTGGTTATTTTTTATTCTTTAGGAAAATCGAATCTATCCTTTCTGTTCATAAGTGTTACCAGTACCAGCTTGAGGTAAAATATTTGTATTTCTCAGTCTATTCGCCTTTTGACTGTAGACATTGACAACGATATGCATGCCTCCTCCAAAGTGTTCCTGTCATGGCAATATGGTTTGAAGATGTTTCCCCAAGGAGTTTGGATTATTCACTTCAGTTGCTTTCTATGGGCTTTGAGGCCTTTTAATTTTGCTGAAGCTCACCAAGTGCATTTCTTCTTTTTAAAAATGTGCCACATTGTAGAATTTAGGCCACTCCTATAGTATATTGTCTATAGTCTGTTGCTTTGATAGGTCTGTTTTGATTTAGGCTAATCATGGCCTTCATTTCTTTAATAGAAGGTAGAGGTAGTTCTGTAGTTAAGGCATTGGACTACTGATTGGAAGGTACCAGATTTAAAACCCCAGCACCACCATGTTGCCACTGCTGGGCACTTGACAGGCCCTTAACAGTTGAGTTCAGATGTATAATGAGATAAAAATGTTAGTTGCTCTGAATACGGTCAAATGGTAGTGCATTGGTGCATCACTACTAATAACAGTGTAAAGTAAAGAAAGTGAAAGTATTTTGCAAGATGGTTTGAAGGTATGCTGGAAGGTAGAAAAACATGCCACATTGCCTTGACATGTTAAGGAGGACAAGTTTAATCATGTTGGATGACATAACATGCTAACAGATCCCTTGCTATTCCCATAGCTCCTTATCAGATATGTATGTTTTTCCCRAAAATGAGGGAGTACAAGTTCTAACAATCCCCTCACAGTAAACCCAGTGACCTGAAGACAGTTCATGGCAACTGTCCATTGTCACTCCCCTAAATTTATGCTTCAGTTGCCCTCTTAAATTCCTCTTTAAAAACAGAACACAGACCATTCGTGAGATGGAGACGACATCATAACCTGGATTAACAAGATTACATTTTTAAATGTTCTAAGACTTTATCAGATGGAGTCTTTAAGCAGCATGAGGTTGGGAATTGTGATAATTGTAATCCAGGTAATTCTTTTATCATCTATGTCAGTTAAATAGCACTTTTGCACATAGTAGTACTATATGATCAACTAATTTATTTAATATTTAATCTAATTGAGTTATAGTTTGCAACTTCAGGAATTGCAAAACTGGTAACATACATAGTGACAATTGTTTTTGTTTGTTTGTTTGTTTGTTTGTTTGTTTTGTTTTGTTTTTTTCCTTGCCCAGGTTCTATGGTGTGGAGTTGGTGAGTCTCTGCCATGTTCTACTGGATTTGGTTCTGATCTTTTCCTATTCAGAGTTCCCAGAGAACAACTGCAGATGGGCACAGTGATCGGCTCAAGTAGGAGAACAATATCACAACTTCAAACAATATCACAGTATCACAACTCAAATCTCAGTGTAGAGAAAAAAAAATGCATGACTTTGCTTTTTGTGCCACTGATCAATAGACTTACTGAGTTTTGCATTAAGATCCAGAGATACCAAAATTTTTATGGTATATCAAAATCATTTTGTCACTTAATATAATCAACACATTTTATTATTAAATTTACACTTTCTTGTTTTCAGTTGTTTTCAATGACTGCAGTGGAAGAACACTTACTGACTTTATGTCTACTGATGCACGGTATCATGTGGAGTCAGATGGAACAGTGAAGCTGAACACGCGGGTCACTCTTCATAATGGCTATAACATGTTCTCTGTCCATGCTTGGGACTCCATGGGAAAGAAACACACTGCATCGGTAAGAGTGGAACATCAGGGCCGAGCCAGCCATCAGTACAATCAGCAGGAAGATGTTGATGARATCGAGTCTGCTCAGGTACATCTCTTAACTGTACCCTGACCTCTGTTGGACAAGCTGTAGGATTTCCTGTTTGCTTGAAAATGTATAGTTCCTTCCTATATTTGGGGTCTTTTAAGGGGACATTTAAGGTCACTGTGTGCAGCAAGTTTTATTATAATATCTACAGTACATACATCAGCTGATTTAGTTGTGAAAAAATGCAGTTTCTTCCCTCTTGTTTTTAGCTTTCAGCTTACTTGTTTACCTGTTTTAACTGATATGCATTGGACAGAACATTGGAGAAAGAGCCATTCCAAAACAGAGAAATACTACTGATGTCCTGTTTTTTTAATTGTTTTTACTTGACTGTGTCACGGTGTGCTCCTGAGATGGGCATGCACTCAAATCTATTATCGCTCCTCGCTCACTCCGTAGGCTCCCTAGGTAGGTGGCACCCCCTTCTGCAGGTACGCGAAGGGGTGGAGCCATTAACAGGATCGCGAAGGGGTGGAGCCGCCTATTCATTAACATTAATAGGATCTCGGGCTTGCTCTGCATTATAAAAGCATGGCTCAGAGTTTAGTCCGGGGTCTGGGAAGAAAGTAAAGAATCATGCGATGGAGCATGAGAGAGTGGCATGAGCGGGACTGCGTTAAGGCCCCGATCCCAGCCAGGAAAGCTGCCCAGCTGATGGACATCAGTGAGGACTCCTGTCTGAAGCCATGCCCAGAGAGAGCTGGGAGGGGCCAGGCCGAGCTTTGACAGCATGAGAAGAAGAGTTTAGGGGACATGCAGGAGCGCAACGGTGGCAAGGAAAATCTCCCAGAATGGCAATAGGAAGAAACCTTGAGATGAACCACAGAACTCAACAGGGAATGCATTCTCATTTCGGTGATATCAGATAGCAGGAATTCAGCTATAGTCGTAGTTAGGGTGCTGGAAGTTCAATATAACAGATTATGTGTAACTTAATATGGGTTCCAATTCGTTATTGGAGGCTCAGATAGAAAATTGTAGGACATTTTAGTCCTGAAGTTTTAAGCAACAACAGGCAAAAGTCCTCAACGAGCAGCTGGACTAACTGGATTTTGTTTATGCACCTAGTTGAACATCCAGATAGTAAGGCATTATAATTGTCCAACCTGGAGATGATAAAAGCATGAACTAATTTTTCTGCACTGTATAATGACAATATATTTCTTAACTTGGCAATATTTCTGAAACAATGCTATCCTGGTAATATTATCTACATGAGCTTAAAATGAAAGATTGGAATCTATAATCATACCAAGGTGTTTTACTGCTGTACGTAATGAAACAGAAAGGCCATACCCCTAGTGAGACCCGCATCGTTACATTGTGTTTGTAAGCGTGTACTGTTTATTATAGCACACGTATGTGTGCGTGTGTAAAGCAAAAGCAAGTCTTATTAGAGGATAAAGATCCATTTGCTCCTTCTCTGTATCAGCCTGTCCTTATGTGTGTGCACGCGCATAATTTGACACGTACCCCTTCACACACACACACACACACACACACACACAAACACACACTCTCTCTTGCCTTCATGCATGCAGGC